>QTSX02007324.1:0-134986 GCA_014839935.2 Entomophthora muscae | reverse complement strand
GCCCTGCACCGCTGTCTCTGTTGTGTGAAATTATACTAAGTTTTAATTGCAGGTGTCCCAGTTGACCTTGCTGAGGCCATGATGTTCCTCCTGAGTCCCAATGATCCTTAAAAATATATGGTCACTAAGCAGTCTGTCTACAGAGCTGGTATAGATGTGGTGATAGACACCCCCTTGTTCTACTGTGATGGTTGAGGTCACCCAGTCCATGTGAGGGCTGATATTTCATAGCTAATACAGGACAAAGATTATATCATAGTGTATGAAGCTTATAAATGGGCCCCTGATGGTACTTTTAGCTTTCCCTAGCTGGATTGTAAAGGTCCTGGCCTCTTATTGCATGGGCAGCAAAGGCCTATAAGCAAGATCTACCTTTCTTACACTTCTAGGTATAGCTGGTATCTTCATGGCTCTGACCAAAATTTTGTTTACTAGGGTACAAGCTGCGCCTGAATCCCAGAGAGTGAGCCCTTTTTAAGTTCAAAGATGGAAAGGATAGGACATGAGTTTATTGGTGTTGTTGGTTACAGAAAAAAGTAGTGGGTCAACAGAAAGAACTTTGTGCATGGTAATCCCATCAGCCTCACACAGGTAAAACTCAGGTGTTACTAGTTGTGAGTAGTTATGGTTGGGGCCCTGACTCGCTTATTAGTTCACCAAGTGTTTTCTGTTCCTTTTATTTTCTGGTTTACACTGCTACAAAAGTTGGTTCTGTTGATTTGCATGGCAAATCCTGAAGTTTGAGGACAGTCATAAGCCTTATTAGAGGGTTTGCTTGTACTGCTTGAGCACTACATGTAGGTATTCTCTGTGTCTTTTTAGTGTGTGACATGAGTATTTGTGGAGATAGTCTGCTATCCCTGAAACTATTTCTTCTTCACTGTAGGTGCTCTCTAATTCCACACAGTTTCTCATAAAGATGTGATGCTAAACCTATGATTTGAGGCCACCCCAAAAGGAAATAGTGATGGCTGGGCTGTTGAACATCATTTCTTGGAGTGATGAATATTGGAGCTCTTCCTAGGGGCAGGTTAATTCTTTCAAGGTACCTGTATGTTTGAGTTTGTGTATCTTGTGGGCAGCAAGGAACTTGGATATTTTGTTGACAATTTTGTTGAGGAAGGCTTCCTGGAATCTCTTAAAAGTTCTTTCTTCAGAGGGTATATCTTGATGCCATTCTGCTGACCAGATTGCAGCATATTTGGTGAGGCAAATAGTTACTTCTGGGATCCAGAAACATTTTAAGCACTGCATTTGTTCCAGTTTATTGCAGGCGGCTCTCAACCAGGTTTTTGCACTTTTTGCATTACAGCACAACAATTATTAGAGATTATAGGGCACAGGAAATTTGCCAGAATACAGTCATATGTGAGGATATGAGTAGTATTGTATCAGAAGAGCCAGGATTGAGCAGGACCATGATTATTGCCCAGCAATGGCTTCTGATCACGCAGAAGCACATAAGGATCAGGATAAAGGTCAACCAGATTAAGGATAAAGTAAAGATGGTTCCAAAGATTGATTTTATTGTAAATGATTAATTCTTCTTATACCTACTACAAGGTTAATCCCTGGGATGCTAGCAATATCTTCTAGGAAATTCTAACACACCCCTAATTTGGGTAATTATTAATCTAGGTTTGGTGCTTCTTGCACGTCAACCAATAGAATATCTTTATCTTCACCCAGCACAGGTGATCCTTGCTGGCGTGGAATAATTTAGTTACTTCAGGATCACTTCCTGATTTCTTAGCATACTGCAGCTTAATGCTTATTAATGTGACAATTAAGGGAATTTGAGATTATGGGGAATCAAACCCAGCGCCTTGGCGCTCAATGTAAAGGTAAGGCGGCGCTGTGGCGCCTGTAATATTTGCCAGGTGGCGCTTGACGTAAAAGTAGTTTGGCGCCTAATCCAATTACCAGGCGGCGCCGCGGCGCTTTGTGTATTTATTAAGTGCCGTGGCGGCAAATCATGTGTCATTAATTGCTGCAACAACGCTTGTCATTGGATAGTATTAGGCTTAGGTCAGCAGACTACTGCTAATCCAATTTGCATGTGGTCTATACTACCAATTTATGTTATCTGGTAGCTGCAATTCATATCCACAAGCTCTGTCATAATTAGTGTCATTGTATTTTTTACTACTAATTTATGGATTTGGTTGTAGCAATCCTAATCCATGGGCTCTGTCATAATTGGCATCATTGCTTGGTCAAAATTCCCAACACAGGTGTTGGCGTTTTTAGTGCAGGAACCTGAGAAGTAACCTAACTTGGCCAAATGAAGGGGAGCTGAAACATGAGTTGATATAATGTTTGGGTTAGACACTGGAGTGAGCATGGAGAGTCTTTCTGACACTGAGATGGTGTTGGACTGGGCTGTGGGAATCAATAGTCTGTTCCAGAGGGACAAGCCGTCTGGGACCATGGTCCCCACCATGATGCAATACACCATCTCAAAAACACTATCTTGAAAGAAGCCATCTTGAAAAGATTTTGAGATGGTGTTGGGATTTTCACCAGCAAAATTAAAAAAAAACTTAATAAAAATTATTAAATAGTTATTTTTTACATATTGGTTTATAATACAGTATCTCAAAAAACTGCATCACAAAAACACTATCTCAAATCAAAATAAAAAGAGTATTATCCAAATAAGATTTTTTGAGTATAAAAACACTTAATAAATACTCTAGAATACACAATCATAAAAAATTGCATCACAAAAACACTATCTCAAATAAAAATAAAAAGTCTATTATCAAAATAAGGTTACCAAAACTTAGTGAATTCAACTGCAAAACTACCCAGCTTAAAATATTGCCACACTGCCTTAAATAAACAAAAGGCGCCACGGCGCCAACTTGTAAAAGTCTTGGGCGCCATCTTGCAAACATCTTTTATGCTGCTGCAGCGCCTTACTTTATATTTAGTGCCATGGCAGCGCAAGATTTAAATCCCCAACATACAAACTCTGCTAATCAATAATATTTCTATAAGCACTAAATTTAGAAGATAACTACAATAATTAAAAACTTAATATAATAAATAATAATAACTAAAAAATAATAGAAACAATAAAAAAGAGGAAAAGCAAAAGAAAGTTTATTTCAGGAAAAGGAAAAGGCAGGCTCAGTGGGATTGATCCCTTGTGTTATGGGCACCTCCATGCTGCTGAGCAGAAGATGTGGCAGGAGGAGAGGCTTTACAGTTGGCGGGGTGGGGATGCTTGGCAGGGCACTGAATAGTGATCACTGAGCGCTCATGGGTGGAGATTGTATAGCAATTGTTGTCCAGGCGCTGGCACACATGGGCCAGGATCACTAGCATTTGGGCCCAGGCCAACTGGGAGTTGCGCAACATAGAAGACCAGTTGCACAAGGGAAGTCAGATCTGACTAACTGGTACCAAACGGCCCCAGCCACAACAAACAGAGAACGCAGCACCTATGGTGAAGCAGTCCATTAACACATCTTCAATATAGGAATAGGCTAGGGGTAGGGGGACACAGATCTGGTAAGCCAGGGAGCAGTAATGCTCCAAGCAACAACCAGGGTGCCCGGGCTGGCAACTATCAGGAGGATACCACATAAAGTGGCAAGTTGCAGCAGCCAAATGAAGGTACAAAGAAGCATTGCCAGTGGTAACAGCTTGGAGATACACCTTAAATGTGGCTGAGAAGCAACAATTGGTATTGGCTTGGACAGGCAAGTCCAAGGTTTGATGGAAAGAGGGGTCAGCGGCAAGCTCAAGAGCCCAAACCCAAGCTACCTTGTCAATATACTCCTTGCAGATGGCAATGGTATGAGCATGTTGGGCAGAAATCTCACTGGGGGCTAAAGTAGCTGACTGCAGCCCTAGAAGCACCTCAGCAGCCAAACAGGAGGCATTGTAGCAGCTGTGGTATAGCTCCTCTGCCTGAATCGGGGTCATTGCATCCTCATCAGGATGCAGTGCCTGTACAAAGCTGTACATTGTCTCCTCATGGTGGCAGATCCCAAACTTGCTAAGAAGGTTGGGGTAGTCCACCACCACATTGTTGGAGTTGCAGCAGGCACAGAGCATGGAAGATGGGGTAGGGAGAGGCGCACCAGTAGAGAGAAGGCATTGAGTAAAGGGGTGCTGAGCACCAGAAGGATTGCCACTGGGAGGCGCACTGCTGATAGGAAAAGGCTCCTCAAACATGAAGTCCACATCAGGGAAATCTCCAGCGCTGGAGTTTGGCGCAGTACTGAGCTCAGAGCCAGCCACAGTGGTTGTGCAGTCCTGTTTGCAAAACTGAGAGTCACTGGCCCAAAGTCAATTTAAGAAACCAATACAAACTTAGCGCAGCATTTTTCAAAAAGTGCACCACTCTGCTTTGTCCATTGAAGCCATCATTTTTTTGTAGGCTTGGTGCATATTGTTGTTGCTGTTGCTGCTGGAGTTAGATTCATCTGATGAAGAAAGAAAGTAGTGTTTGGTCAAGTGGGGGGATATTTTAGAAATTTTGGCCAAGCAATGATGCCAATTATGACAGAGCCCACAGATTAGGATTATAGCAGCCAACTCAATAAATTAGCAGTATAAAATCAATGATGCCAATCATGACAGAGCTCACAGAATAGAATTACTGCAACCTCATTATCATAAATTTATAATATAACATTTATATATATTCAATTGGTAGTAGATTTTTGGATCATCACTGCAGAATACCCAATGACATGCACCGTCACGCCATCCCTATCATACATAAAGTGCCACTGCGCCACCCAAAAAAAACTTCAGGTGTTGCGCGCCGCCTTGAAAATATTTTGGATGTCAAAGCTCTGCCTTACTTCTACATCAAGCGCTGCCGCAGCACAATTTTTGAATCCCCAAAATATTAATCTAATTATTAATCATATTTAAGCACTAGTCTCAATAGGATAATCAAAAAGAGATATTTTGGATCAGTAGTAGATTTATAATTGTAATGACAAAATTCACCCCACTAAAAAGGTGTGGCGCCGCTTCTTTGATTTTGTTTGTCTATACAATCATACTTTTATGTGATAAATCCAAGCCTTTCCCTTTTTAATTGGGAATAAAGCATGGTATTAATTTAAGACTCCATACTGTAAATTCAGAACCTGAACGTAAAAATGCGGGATTTTCAAACCCTGGTCCAAATTTTGAATCACTTTTGCAGGCCACTCAGCTGAGTGAAAATTAAAATATTAAATAAAATTAACAATTTAATTTGACTTTTTTTGATTTATTTAATTGGCAAATTTTGAATTTCTTGAGCAGATAACTCAACTAACAAAAGACAAAACCCAGAAACAAATTCAGGATATATGAATCAGAAATGCAGGATTCTAATGTATGATTTGAGATTTCCTGTATTTCAAACAAATCATAGACATCATGTAAACCTTAACAAATCTGAAATTGCGGGATTGTCAAATCCAAGAACCAATTTTCAAATCATAATTACAAGGAATTTGAAATAAATATAATTTATGGGTGCCTCAAAAAGGATGCCAAAGGATCTAGAGTGGATTTTTGCTGATTCTTTTAGGAATCATAGGCATTCTCAAAAATCACCCTATTCCATTTTAGGACGGCTAAAATTTAGATCATAATATTCACAAAATTAACATATATAACAATAAAATTGACTAAAATATACATTCCTCTTCTTGAGTTTAAAATTTTAATAAAAATTTATTATGTCTTCTTTCAACAACAACCAAGTCAACAAGCTGTTCCCTGGCCTTTAAAAAATCATGCAGGGCTACACTGGATCTCTTAACAGTGAAGCCTCCCTCTATGGCCACTCCTAACCCCCAGGCCCCTCTGCAAGCACTACCCAGGAGTGTGTTCTTTCTCCTGCAACTTCCAGCATGGCCCTGTTTGCCCACCATGCACAGGCAGCTGCCAACCCAAATCCCTTATCAGCAATGGCATCTGGAACCAGCCATTTTAGCCATAGGGTCACCCAGAGAGCCCAGGACCCCAAAACAGCCAATCAGATGGCATTGACCAGTTCACAAGATAGACACATCCCTCCCTCAGCCAATCAGCCTGCAAGACACAGAAGAAAACTAATCACTATGGAGATTGTTATTGAAATGGTTGAAAAGCAAGGGATGCTTATGTCTATTGGGGAAATTGCAGCTGCAATGGGTTTTGCAAAGTCCACTGTGGCTGCAACCCTGCAAGCCCACACCAACTGTGGCCCCCCTAACAAGAAGACCTCAACTGGTGCCTGTACTTTGACCAAAGGTGACACAGCCCATCCCCTTATGATAGCCATTATGAAACGTGACCTGCGGATGCCCCTGGTCCAGGTACATCTCCAGTTGGGACTCCACAGCATCTTCATCAACAAAAGAATGGTAAATTTGTGGATGCACGTAGTTGTGGTTGCTGCTAGAATCTTGTCCAATCAAGTTCTCAGTGGCCTCATTTTGGTGGATACCAATCCCTACAATTCAGCTATTATTAATTTTATCAAAAGAAGGGCAATCAGGGCAATCAGGGCCCGTAATGACATAATCTTCCTGTTGTATGCTAAAATATCTTCAAGTATCCAAGATTTTGGAGAGAAGCATATCCAGTCTGACATGTACAAGTACGGCCCAATATTGTATCAGTTTGTCAGGGTTTTATTGGCAGTTTCCCCATTGGGCGTCAATTATTACTCAGCAATATCAAACACTGCAGATGGGTATGCCTACCAGATGGAGCTCAAGGCCATGCTGGAGGAGTGGGCCACACAAAACACTGTGCACACAGTTGTACTGAGTGCAAAGATGAAGCAGCGGGAATGGGCTACCCAAGAAATCAGGTCTGCAGGACATAGCTGTTGGTCCTACCCCATCAACTACACCAACATGCATCTTGCAGATGTATGTCTCTACAATTCCAGTTCCACCCTCAGGCGCTCAAAGCCTGCCACCTACAACAAACTATGCACCTGAATTGATAAGGGGTATGAGCTTTTTCCTTCTGCGTCCGTCCAGGACTTATTTGATCTCATCATCTTCTATGCAAGTGATAGTGATAAGTCCAGAAAGGACCCCTGTCTCCCCCCACGCCAGTCCATCTGTTTTGTCAAGCCAGTATACGTGACGGAAGAAGAATTTGAGCAATTGAAGCAAACCACTCTTGCTGCCCCTTCCCAGTCAACAAACCCTGCCTCCCCAACCCCCCATCAAGCCACCACCCATTCCCTCACCACTATCTCTGATGCTGCCCCTTTCACAGGCGCAGATAAAGGCAATGTTCATTCCGCCCATTCCCTCCCCTTCCCGTCCTTTGATTAGTAAATAAATCTTTTCTTTGTGACAACTTATTAAAATTGATATCTCTCTTTCAATTCATAATTAATAATATTTTCTTTTTACATTATCAACATTTCCCATAATTAATACAATGTTGTACATTTTACAAATAGCTTGAAATTATGAGCATACATATTTTTCATCATCATTAAAAAATTAAAGACAATAAACGTAAATATTGGATTAGAATATTGCAATTAGATGTCAACTATTGATATTTAGAAATTATGTGCATAACTCAAAGCATTTTGTTTAATAAATGTCACTATAAACTAGGCCTTTTTCATTGTAATTTATCTAAATGGACTGTGTTTATATTAGAGAGCCAATAACACTTAGTACAAATATTGATACATAGTGCATTTTACAGCCTGTATATTTACCTATTGGTAATAATTCTGTAAGATTTTCAGTCAGATTTTGTGAGTAATAATAATGTAATGTGTTAATAAATTACAGTTTACTGTTATTAATTGGTTGATTTTCTTTGCTGTGGCAATTGTGCATTTTCTGACATTTACACACTAGTATCCAATTGGATGTGAAATCAACCAATTGGATACTAGTGTGTAAATGTCATAAAATGCACAATTGTCACAGCAAAGAAAATCAGCCAATTAATGACAATAAACAGTAGTTTGTTAACAAATTACATTATTATTACCTCGCAAAATCCAACTAAAACGTTTATAGAATTATTACAAATAGGTAAATATACAGACTGTAAAATGCACTAATTTTCATTATTTGTGCTAAGCGTTAATGGCCCTAATATAAACACAGTCCATTTCATTAAATTATAATGGAAAAGGCCAAGTTTATAGTGACATTTATTAAACAAAATGCTTTGAGTTATGCACATAATTTCTAAATATCAATAGTTGACATCTAATTGCAATATTCTAATGCAATATTTACGTTTATTATCTTTAATTTAGTAATGATGATGAAAAATAATCACGCGTTGAAGATAGTACTATAGAAACCAATTTTTTGATGGAATTCAAACAAAATGTCAACAATCTATAACTTGATTAACAAATTAGAAGCACACCTGCAAAAGGTTGTTGAAATAGAAAGAAATATCAGGGAAATAGTGACAGGAAAGCTGGGTAACAAGGGCCAGCTACTAATCCAGTCAAAAGAAGATGCTCTGGATAAATTGGGAAATATTATAGATGAAAAGAACAAAGAAGCATTACTTAATCTACAGGGAACAATTTTATCAAGTCTGAAGTTCAACAACACGGCCTACAATTTGTGGGAGCTCTGGCAGGGGGCCAAAGAAAACAATAAGATCAAACTAATTGAAGGAACAGAAATTCAAAAGAGAATTAACACCAATGAAGAGGAAAACAATCAAATGGAAACAGATGAAAATGAAACACAATCAAGAAGCAGAAGCGCTATAAGAAATACAGAAACTTTATCAAATGAAAACCAAGAAGAAACACAAGTTGTAAGAAAGATAAGAAAAAATCAGCCTAGAAAAAATTAATGAAGAGCAGCCAACACTCATGAAGTTTGCTGAGGTGGCGCCTGTGGCTGAGGGGGCCGCAGGGGAAACAATTAGTAAGTCTTTTTATGTTTTACTTATATTTATTTTAGTCATTACCAGGAATGGGGATGAGGTCGTGGAAGTGGCGGCTTATACGCCGAGTTGGTTTTACGGGGATTACCAGTCACTGGTGGCCCCTGTAAAACAAATAAATAAAAATCAAATAAATAAAATAATTCAACAGAATATGAATAATTTTTTTAATATTGAAGCTCAAGATAGGGAATATTCACCACCTGTGGGGTGCTTGCCATGGATAAGGGAAGCATATGAACTAGGATCAACTACCAAAATCAAAGAAATGAATGAAATTTGCGGGGATATCAAACTGAACTTCAATGAATATATATACAAAAGCATTCAAAGATTCCCCTTCACAAACATCAACAAATATGAAAAGAATTTAATAAAAACTGACTTTCAAATAGGAAATGGATATTTGAAATCTGCAATTTTTAATGAAGTTTTTAAGGCACTATCAAATAAAGTTGGGGATGCAGTCCTCGTGAATAATTTTAAACCTTTATTTATTTCATTTGCTGAGACCTGGGGGGGCTGATTCAAGTCAGGCGCCCCCCAGAACCCTCTTCAAGTTCAACCAAACATCCTATATTAATAGGTTAGTACAAAAATTCATAAAATTATGCATGTTATTGGAAAAGTATACCTTGCAAAGAATCCATGTTGCGGTATACCTGGGAATCCTCCTCCACTGCATATTAAAAACCAATGTCAAAAAGTTGGAAGATGTACCTATAAAAATTGATATATGCCATGTAGCCCTTGACCGCCAGAAGACACCACGGGGATACAGGACATTTGAGCACATCCTCTTTGACTCATTTGGTTTGGCAACGCTATACAGGTATTATGTGCCCCCCAAAAAACCCTACTAGTTGATTTGCTCACCCGCCTACCTTTTATCAAACAATCAGCAACCACCGGGGTACAGGGCGCCACCCCTCTAGCAATCACATCCAGGGTTGTCCACCACGTACAGAAGAGTATGTGGATCCAAATAGATGCATTAGCTGAAAATTTAATTTTGGGGTATAATTCCCTGGAATAATCACATTCCCTTTGCAGTTAGCATCCCCCAATAAATATTTCCCCCTTGCAAATTAATTTTTTTACTTTTTATATTTTAATACTAAATTTTTTAATATTGTAATATATACTATTAAAATTTTACTATAAAAATTTAAATATTACGTTTTTAAATATTAAAAAATTTAGTATCTAAAAGTTAATATTAAAATTTTAATAATACATATTACAATATTAAATTTTTAATATCAAATATTTTGATATTAGAATAAATCACAATTTATTAAAAATAGTTAAATTTCAAATATTTAAACTTTAATATTTAACTTTTACAATTTATAATTATAATTTTACTTTAATATTTTAATTTTTATTTTAAATTTCAGTATGTAAATTATAATATTAATATATCTAAATATATTACAAGGCATTAGTTAAAGTTGCAACCACATCAAATATTAAAAATAAGTTAAAAATGTTTTTATTTATTATCTCACCAAGTACAGGTTTTATTTATCACATAGATAAACATTGAGAATTGAATTTATCCGCATCATGCGGCCCGCTCCACTATTGTTCTAAACAAATGATTGTTTAGAACTCAAATTACCTTTCCCTCATAATGTGATTTGGTAAACATATTTGATATACTTGACCTGCGTCCTAAGTACTAATTAGTAAGCAATACATGAAAATCATTGGTGGTTGTGTTGTGTGGCTTTTGTGGCACTGAAATAACAAGGATCAGATGATGACCTGCAAGGTCCAATTTGTGGCTTAGAAAAGCTAAAGCACCATCAAGGATTCACAATTATTTAAATAAACTAATTTATTTCTATCTTTTTTAATTTATTTATTTGTTAGTGCAAAAGCCAATAATAATATTCAGTGCATTATAAAAAAAAATCCATCTTACCTAGTATAATTAATTTTACTTACCTTTTCTACATATTCTTATATGTCTATAATACAATCAAATGTCACATTATTATATATAAATAATAATTTTTGAGTCCTAATAAAAAGAAACTAAATAAAAATAAAAATAAAAACAAATAAATCTGGAGCGCCCATTTATCTGATTGGCTTGGAGGCCAGGGCTTTTGGGAGGAAGGATTCCGGGTGCTCATAGAAAGCCACCACCACATTGGGTGGCATTGCAAATTGGCTGATCTTGAGAGTATTGAATAGATCCTCAGTGTCCTGAGGAAGGCCTTGTTTCACCTTATTCTTGATCCAACCAAACACCTCCTTGATTGGATTTAGGAATGGGGAATATGGCAGGAGGAAGAGAAGTCTCATTGGACTATTGGTAAGTTGGTGGCTGGAGGTGTGGCTGTTTTTGTTGATGGGGGGGGAATTTGGACACAACCAGATCCACTTTGTGGAGCCCGACATTATCAAGCACAACAACGTTGGTTGTGCCGCTGTAATTTATCCAAATGGGTCATTATTTTTCTTGTTATGCCTAAGCGCTGGACTGATTATTTTATAAATTAATTACATTATTAATATTCAAATTATTCAGAAATATTAAAATACAATCAATGTCAAATCTTTAATTGATCTTGGGCTTAGATATTTTTTAAAAAAAATAATTTATCAATTTTAGAATTGAAAATTGCACCTTATAATATTGCTGGAAATATCTTAAGTGCTACTACATACTACAAGCTAAAAATATTTATGATGAGTTGCATGGGAGAGTAATAGCAGCCCCAAAGCTATAAATGCTATTACCCTATCTTTGGCTCATCATAAATATTCTTAGTTTGTTTCAAAAAAGGTTGTTGTTTTTGAAAGACTGATAACTCTATTTAAAATACACCCTCTAGTAAGCTGCCCTACTTCATGAACTTGCCCTAATGCACCACTAGCATCTTCTGATATTTTTGTTTCTCTGGTATCATCACGTGATTTCAAATGATAAGTTATCTCAGAATATTCTGAGAAACTTTCAAATGTTAAAGGTGAAGTATACAACTTCCCATCTTTCATCAAATATGAAAGATTAATGTGCAGATTTTTAACTTCAAGCTCTCTCCTTATAGGCCTAACTTTTCTCTCATAAATAGAAAAGAATGACTTTTGAGAAATATTTGAGCCTGATAGCGCTGATTTATATAATTCTTTTATTTTTTCTTCTTGCTCAAAAATATTTTTAATACTATTTATATTCTTAATATAAAGCTGATTTTCTTTCTCTTTTAATGTTTTTGATATTACACCAAAGTGACCATCAACAATACTTTTCCCATGACATTCTACAAATCTATTGTATTTAATAGACCCTTTAATGTATTGTGGTGCCTCTTTAAATAGATAATATAAGAATTCATAGGATCTAAAATGGTTTCCATTATCAGTCCATACTTTGATAATATTTATTTTTTTAAACTTATCTGATTTAAGAAGACTTATTAGACATTCACCTGAAAACAAAGAATCATGAGACAATATTTGAGATAAAAAATCATGGTATTTATATTTAACTTTATTGTTTTCTTTAAATACCAATGCAAACCCCAATAAAGAAATAGGTCTTTTGGAATAAAAACAGTTATTGGTTTCAATCGGACCACCACCAACTTTTAAATTCTCCTTAAAATCTATGACTATAATGTATGATTCATTATCTAATTCATTGATATCTTTCTTATATTCCCTATTTTGATGAGCATAAAAGTCTTAGTGCTGATTAATAGCTTTTAAGTCACTGTTTATAGATTCTGTCAATGATAAGTTTTTACTTTCACATTCTTCTTTTCTTTTTTCTAAGGATAATTTTAAATTACAAATATTACACATGTCAGTTTGTTTTTTACTCTTTATTATATTTTTTGGTATTAATTTATAATAAGTTGAAAGTGATATTGAGATTTCATTTTTATTTTCATATTTTCATATATTTCTTTTTTTGTTTTTAATAGAGAATATTTTATTTCAGTTGAATATTCATTCATTTCTTTTTCAATGTCTTTATAAATTTTTTCTGGTGCTTTTTTTGTAAACTGGCTTGTTTCAAAAGAATTTTCCAGTAGGTTTTTAATTATTTTTTTGATTATTTCTTTTTTTAATGAATAGTTATTATCTTTTTGGCTTTTTTTGTTTAAGCTTACATTTTTATTTTTCTTGAGTATTCAAACTCACTTTTGGTTATATTAAATCCCATATCAGTAAGCTCTTTTAAAGAGTAACTGGAAGTAACCAGAGATCTCAAGGCTGGAAGATGCTTTTGAGGAGCAGATTTCAGAAGATCCTTTAAGTTGTCAATTATCCCATTTAGTTTCTGATTTTGAATTAAAGGAATAAACTCTGTTTTTACAAACTCAGTTTGAGTGAGGAAGTGATTGATGAAGGGATTAAGATTGCCTCCAGAAACAAAGAGGAATGCTTTCTTTAGCATAGCTATTCTTTCTCTTTTTGTTGATGCTCCCAGTGAGGAAAATGGTTTCATGGCAGAAGTAAAGTTAACAGATTCCATAATATTGGATTTGTGATTGATGATAAAGAGATGCTTTGTAGAGATGCCTTGCAAAAGAGTGCTGGTTGCAGGGTTATATCTTTTTGTGAAGATGGTTTGAAGTAAACCTTAGGTGGTGCTTTAGCTCTTATATACTAAGCCTTATGGCACCATTCTGAAAGAAATGATGTGACAGCTTTATTTACAATTTCAACTTGAATTTATATTCCTAGAATAAATGAAATCCCCAGTTTTCATGCACAAGTGATATATGTGTATCAGCTAAGCATCAAATTACATCATATCCTCTCTGTAATCTATGCAAATCAATTAAAATGATGTATTAACTTAATTATAACTGTTTCGCATATTTTTAAAATGATAAAATATTAAAGAATTGTATTTAAAAGAATGCTTAATTTGAGGTTTGCAGTTCACTTGAACCTCAAAATTCATCTAAACAGCAAATAAATTAACGTCTTAACTTTAAACTACCATAAAATCCTTAATAATTAAGCTTTTTAAATAAAATAAAATGTGGAAATGATGCTCTTGATCTTATCTTTAATTTCGTTAAATAAAAAGCATATTTTAATTAATGAAAAATTAACTTTATTAAGCTTTAAGAAATCTATTTTATTTCATTATAAAAATAATATAATAAAATCTAACATATGCTCTTTTAAATTGCTTTTGCTTTAATATTCAATATTATATATATTAATATTTTAATATCAATGGAAAGATAAGATTCTTAGCTTCATTTTGATAGTTTAAAGTATGAAAAAATATTAACTTTTTGTTGAGTTATTACTGTTTTAAATATAAACATTTGTAATTTGATTTTTTCAAAATCGAACTATGTTATGCTGCGACTTGGGCAGCATGTGTATTAGAAAATGGCCTAATCCCTAAAATAATGACCCAAATGTACTCCTTTACGGCTCAGAGAAAATTGAGAAAGGACCTACTGTTATGGGAGCCTTTAATCATCTCATACTAGTCCAACCTGCGAGGACCAAGAAGCGCAACCATGGAATAGGTCTGGGAATGGACAGCTGCACAATGGGCTACCCCGTCCTTGGACCCCTTCTCAACCCACCCATGCCTAGACCTGAGTGAGGAGGAAAACAACAATTTGTTGATATATAAGAACTGGACATTCCAAGTCTCCTTTAGAGCCAGATATGTCTCAGCATAAATGTGTCATTCCTTGATGGTCTTTTCACTGTTTCTATTGTACAGAGAAACTCCAAGAACCTTCCACAAGAAGCCTAAATCAACCATTGCTTTGTAAATAAGGGTTTTAGAAACAGAAACCCTGAACTCTGTGGCAAGCATTGATTGGACAGCAAGTGTGTCCAGGTGGCAATCCTTGGCTACCCACTGCTTGATTGCATCAATATGAACGGGCTGAAGGAGTTTGGGCTGCCGCTTAGCCTTGGTGGATTTAGCAATTTGCCTGGTGTTGCCATACTTGGTGTTGATGTTGGCAATGTATCTGGCCATGACATCAAATCAGGACGCAAGATCCTGAACCGCCATTCCCCCATTCAAGCAGTTGAGGAGAGCTTCACACTCACTATCTGTCAACCAACGCCAGCCCTTGTCAGGTACCACGGCATCCTGGCTACCAGGATCAACACAGGTGACGGGGACCTTTGTGTAGAAGGTGGGATCACGCTTGCTTGCAGTGGTGCCGTCAATGGTTGAATACACAATAGGCGCAGATAGTTCCTTGGTGGTGGCCAATGACTTGTAGGTGGTGTCAAAGACACAGGGGCAGGAAGTAGCAACTCTTGGATCAAGAGTGCGGGGCCGGGTGACAACTGGGTAAACAGTGGAGGTGTAAGTAACCTCAGTGTTCCTGGTGACCCTGGTGTAAGAGACTTTAATAGCAGGCCTTGAAAGTGGCTTCTGCCTGGGATTCAAGCTGGTAGTTCTGGCTTGGGATGTGGGAGGTGGTTGGCTGGTGCTGACGCCTTGGGAGGCCTGTGTATTGGCATGACTCCCCTTGAGTTGGGTTCTGGGTCTGTTCTTGGACCCTCTGGGACGCCCTTGTGGACAGGCTGCCCCGCAGGCTGGTATAGGAGCGGGTTGGGAATGCAATTGACGGTCCATAAAAATAAAACAAAAAATATATTTTAGATTAAATATGTATTTATTTGGATTTATTGGTTTAGTTGTGGGTAGTTGTTTTCTCTTGATTTAGCCTTGAATAGTAGCAGAGTTTCTATATCTGTGATTCAAAGTGAATAATATTTATTTCCTTTCCAGTTTTGGATGATTTTAAAGTTTAATCACTTTTTATGTCTAATTATGGTTATTGATATTGAATTTTTAGTTTGATTTTAGTTGTGGTGAAGCTTCTTTATTTGGGTTGGTGTTTCCTAGTATGCTTACTATACAAAAAATTTGGATTCCAGTTCCTGCAATTAATATCTGAGTTTACTAGTGGCATTCAAAAATGATTTGAAATTTGGTTCTTGGATTTGACAATCCCGTAATTTTGAAAAAAAACATAGTAAACTTAATGAAAATGGCTGATGGATTTGAATGCTTCAAATCTGATTCCAGTTAATTCATTTTGTCCATTAAAAATATGCAGTTTGACTTGAACTTTGCAAAGTGTCTATGAGTTCCCGCACTTTCAAATATTCAAATAAAAATACAAAATAATCAATTTAATTAAAAAAAGACCATCCCGCAAAAGTGATTCAAAATTTGGACCAAGGATTTGACAATCCTGCATTTTTACGTTCAGGTTCTAAATTTACAGTATGATAAATCAACCTAAATTAGTGCCACTTTTATAGTACTACCCCCTATAATACAGCCATTCAAAAAACCATACTTAACATGCTAGCCATATTCCTTATCATAATATGAACTTTGCTATTTGGGTTTCAACAATACAATGTTTTATTAGTGATTTTATTTAGTAATGAGGGTGTTTCTGTTGTACAACATGCACCCATTTCAAAATCTACTAAGCTTCTAAGCGTCCAATAGGAGTGGCGCCCACCAATGTGGCACTAAGAATTAACCTGTTTTAACATATGGTGTCATAGGACGCTATAAAAAGCATGTCATAACAAATCAACTGTTTCCACTTTTAAAAAGTACAATTCAGTGCCAAATCTCACTTAAATAAAAAATGTAAGAAACTGTCTGAAACTTTGCATATATATGTATTTTATTCTCCTCTAAACAACTGGGTACTTTTTAACCCCAGTTGTATAAGCTAGTTTTAAATATATTCAAGTTTTACTCTTTGGACCAGTTAAGGTAGCTCCACAGTAGATTTCTTAATTTAATTTAATATAAAAAATGGTAAAATCACTATATTTTTGAGCTACAGCATCTCAATTACGTCATCTTGAAAACACCATTTCACTTGCAAGTCTTCTATTCAAAACTAACAGTTTTGCATACTTGTGCTACTAATAAATTTTTAATTTTTACATAATAAAAACATAATAAATTTGATGGTATATAATTTGAGAGTTTCCCTACAAATCCATGTAAAAATATTGACTACTTTTATATTCAAAACATTCTCATTTTTTTCTTTTAAAAATTGTCCCCAAATTTGATTTTTCTGATGAAAATTCACTCTTAGATGCCTCCCAAGCCTACCACCAACACTATCCCCAAGGCTCCCAAGAGCTAAGATGCTCTCTCTCAGGCAAGAAAGACCAAGGCTACCCTCTCCAAGAAGCATATTAAAGAAACAACACCTGTCAAGACCCCCACACCTTCCCCTAAGCCTGAGGCTGATAGCCCCACCCCCTCCCCACTCTCCCTTTGTCTACTCCCCCTCTAATCCCCAGGAAAAGCACGTCCACTTCAATGATGAAGATGGGAATAAAAGAGTCTCCAAAAACAACTCTGGCAACCATAGTTCTGAAGCCTCAGAGGAGGTGCCCATCCTTGAGTGGGACTTACACGCAGTTGCCAATATCTTCAACATCAACAGTAAATTTAAAGTTACAGCTGTTTTCCCCAACTCTTTTCCCATTATGAACAAGAAGGGGGTGCTGGATTTGTCAAGGACGGCTTCCTTTTCACCCTCAATGACCAGAAAAAGAACATGGTACACCATCACTACTGATGTGATAGTCCAGGCTATCCCGCGCAATTAACTACAATTGGGGTTACCCAAGTCAAGGAGCTCACCATTGAGTGTGACTGTCTGGGCTCTGGTATGATCCTCTACTATCTTATGCGCTGGTACCTTTGCCAATCCATTCCTTTCAACAAGGACTTGACTTCAAATGAGCTGGTAACTCATTCTCCCCTTTACCTGAATGAGGATCAGAGATAGGAGGTTGGAAAAAAGACCAGACTCCGACAGTATGTGACTGATCAACGGTCAATTGATGCCAATATTGGCGTCAGCGCTAGAAGCATTGATGAGCTTGTACTTTCGGAAGTCCAAAAGACTACCATGCTTAGAAAGCCCTTTCTGTTACACAACAATGGAGAAGGTTCACCAAACCGTATTTTGTGCTTTTCAACACAAGAGGATCTTATACGCCTTCTAAAGTGTGATACCTGGTTTGCCAATGGGAATTTTTTCTCTTGTCCAAAGCTATTTATCAGCTTTGGGCCATTCATGGTCAGGTCAATGAACACACCATCCCCTTTGTCTTCTTCTCTCTCCTTAATAAAAGGGAGGAGGCTTACATTAACGCCTTGGATATACTCAAGCAAAAACTGGATTCCATCTTGCTCACGCTTGAATAAGAGCCAACTGAGAAAAGGGGTTGCAAGAAGAAGAAGGTCAGGCCAGAGGCCACCCAGGAGAAATAGGCCATAACCAGAAAGACACTGGAGTCCCTTCCTTACCACACCACATTAATGGTTGACTTTGAGGCTGCACAGGCCAACACCTTTATCAAGGTATTTAGAAGCAGGCCCCCAGGCTGCTTCTTTCACTACCGCCAGGCTCTGTGCAAGAACCTGATGAAAACCCTGGCCCTCAATAAGCTGGTATTTAAGAATGGCACAAAGGAGGCCAGAAAGATCTTCAGTTGCTTTACTGCTCTGGCCATGCTCAGAAAAGAAGAGGTTAACCTTTTTTATGACAAGCGTCTCAATGACAATTAAATTATTGAGAACCAAGAAGCATTTGCTCCTTTCATACAGTACTTTGAGCTCCAGTGGGTGGGTGTATTCCAGGGGCATTGCTACATCTGCAAGGGTGGCAACTCAATTAATTGGAACTGCTATAAGCAGGTCAAAGAAGGCGCAATTAAGACCACCTCATCACTTAAAGGTTGGTACAATCAATTTTTCTGCCTGGTTAAGGTAAAAAATCCTATGTTAAATGTGATTGTCAACAAGCTGAAGATTAAGCATGCTCATGGAGATCAGCTATACTCCCAGGCTGTCAAAGCAAAGCTGTTGTATCCAAGCATGCTGGCCAGCAGGCCAAGTTTGCAAGTGTTACCAAGGAGGCTTTGGCCTATTACACCAGAGAAGGCAGCTTACCCATCTCAAAGGCATTGCCACAGCCCTTGGATTTAATGTATAATCCACTTTCTTTGAAAATAAATTTCTTTCTTTCAAATATTTGATTTTAACTTTATTTTTAGTATATACATGTTTAATATAGAGTTAAAATTTAATACAAAAATATCACCATTTTTAGGATGTGTTGACGTTGGAGCTTTGCGCACTATAGTTAGTATTAGATGAACCCACTTTTTATTACAGATTTAGAATTCTTGGATGATTTAGAGTCTATCTGTATGCTTTTTTATGAAGCTTTTAATATGTATATATGCTTAATATAGAGTTAAAATTTAATACAAAAATATCACTGTTTTAGGATGTGTTGACTTTGGAGCTTTGCACACTATAGTTTATTATTAGATAGCCCCACATTTCTATTGCAGATTTAGAAATCTTGGATGATTTTGAGTCTATTCATGTGTTTTTTTAGAGTTTTTGAATTTTTGGGCTTTTATCAATATTTTAGGTTATCTGGCGCAGTTTAGCCAGAAATCTGGGATAGGGTTCAAGATGGCATCTTTCTAGATGGCATTTTCTAGATGGTGTCTTTTGAGATGGCGTTTTTGGACACACTTTTTATATGGCGTCTTTCTAGATGGCGTATCCCACCCCCACCATTTAGGGTTGTCATCTGTTAGAGAGTGTGTTCATTAGCTGATGGTGGTGTGCTTCTTGTGTAGTACAGAAAGTAATTTTGTCTTAAGGTTGGTAGTGTCAAAACTGTGGGGTCAACCCCCAGCAAGATTACACACAAGAGGATCTATGACCCCCAAACCAACCTCCCCATGACCCATAGCCAAATGCAGAAGTCAAATCAAATCACTAAATCCAGCAACAAGAACCAGTGGCAATCCCAGCCTGGTAGACAGCTCAATTTGGCACTTCACTCATTACAAGGATCACACCACCCCCTGCCAAATCCCATGTGATTTATCATCATAATCTTCTTTCTTTTATGATGATTCACCTCAGATATGTAATTCACATATCTCAATAAAGATAATTATCTAGTTTCCAATCATTTCCCCCTTGTAACACTGCTGATACAGCACAGTTACAACAGTAGGATTGGTAAAATATATCTATGCTACCACTGTTGTAACTGTGCTGAAAGCTGCAGTTACCAAAAGGGAAGGAAAGAGAAAATAGGTTTGTGATAATTTTTATTGAAGAAAATAAGAGGAGTTTCATGCCCAGTAAGAGACCACCAGGGGGTGGCATGTGGCAAGGGGCTTCTTAGGGTTGATCTTCACTAACATGTGACTGATTCTATTTGGACAGTATAGGTTGATTACTAGCTGTGGTAATCGATGGGGGTTTGGGTGGAGTAGCATGGATGAGTAATTGCCTAGATTAGGTGATGGGTTGAGCCAATTCAGGATCAGAACAACCATCTGATCCGTTAAGAGTTTGGCTCATCACGACATTGTATTTTGTTTGCATCTGGGTTGATTTAACTTACAGATATTCTGGTTTTGCTTAGCGTCATAGCTTTGAAAACCACTGAACTGTGCTGCTTACACTATTTGGGCTGCTTCAGCTACGTTTAAGCTTTTCAGCCTTGTCTTCAGTTTGATGCATTGATCGTGATAATTTTGAGCAGCATCTGGTAGCATGGATCCCATCAAGATTATTTTTATAAAAAGGGGCTTAGGTTTAATACAAGCTTTGATATGAATGGTCAGATGGTGCAAAAAGCTAATGTCAAGCTATTTCTAACAAGTGCATACTACCTGTGATAGATCAGCAGATTCCGAGATGTTTAGTTTTAAATGTTTCTATCTATACCATACTACTATAATGTAGATAATTGGTATGTTAATCACTCAAGTGATAGCCCCCACCATATGTTATTTCCTCTTGTTTGATTTCTGCATATCCTTTTATGAATCAAATGGAATACATTCTGTTTGCAACTTTACGTCAAGTTTTCTTATTTATACTGTTATACCCCTATGGATCATTGTTGAGATGAGTTGCATTTGGTAGTAAGGGTGTGTAACTAGTCCCTATATGATAAGACTTTAGTGTCGAAGCTTCCTTACATTATCATTCAAGGCTTCTGCACCTAACACTCTTAGACATGACGCACACCCCTATTGAGAATGCTTGGCAAGCCAATGGTACACTTCTACTAGGTAATATTAAACTTGCCTGATTTTCAATTGGGATAATTCCTAAGTTATATCGGAATGAGCAAATCGATGGGCGCTTAATTAATCGTGGAGACAGACAATTTCGGTCAACAGACCAGCAAGAATAATTCAAAGGATTAGACTTTAAAAAGAAATGCCTACTTGGTTTACATGCTTCTCAGGCACGAGGCCACAACAAATTTATCTGAGATTATCACGGCTATGATGCTCAAACGGCAAACCCAAATTTGTCATGATATATTTCTCTATGAGGATTGGAAATCTTTAATCGACGGAAGACTCCATGTGTTAGCCAACACATTTGCTCAAATCGCTGGGCGGATATTTGTTCTGTAAAAAGGTCATCAACCGCTTGATGGATTGAATCCATTTCCTTTGAGTTTCGTCGTTCAGTACATCTGCAAAGCTATGAGAAGAGCTATTTGGATGGCTTACGTGCTATTTGCGCCGAGTGAATCTTCTCACGTCCTGAACGCTCGTGGATGCTGAATAATATTAGATGAAACACTTGCGCTAAAAGCTTACCCCACCATCGTAACACCTAGAAATGGTTAGCTTAGCTAACTCATGTCTTACCTATTGGCCAGGGCGCATTTCCGATGGATAGTCGTAGGTAGGCATCGTTGGCCTTGAGGTACTCTCTCTCCTGAAGACGGATACAAATTTCAGCAATCAGGGCCAGGACGTCGGAGTCAAGAGTTTTCTTTTTGAGCTGCCTGAAGAAGGGTCTCATGTAGTCTGCCGCTTGAATTTGAATTGCTGCGTTTGTCTTTCCTTGCTGTGATCGCTTGACATCCTCCGACCTGATGTCCAAGTCTGATTCCCATTCACGCAGAGCACGCTTAAAGAAGACATAAATCAAACCAAAAACTCGCTCTGCGTTGTTTTGAACCATTTCCATCGTCAGTTCGGTAGTATCGATCTCTGCGTAGCTCGAGCCCTTTTTGCTCTTGTTTTTGTCAGCTTGCGTTTCAGCCTGCCCGTCAGCCGGCTTTCGCAGCAAGTCCAACTGCAAATCTGTGTCCATGGCTTCTAGGACTTTCATAAAATCATTTCTTTGCCCATCGGAACGCTCTTCCATCAGTTCGAGTGCCCTAAGACGAAGCTGTCTTTGACGACTAGATTCATCAAAAAGACGTATGGGTTGCCCCTTGGCTCTGAGTCTACGGATCACCTCTTCCTCGGGGATCGTGCCGATTTGTTCAGTTTCATCAGTAGTATCCTACGGGGTTAGTTGTCAAAAAGCAATACACTACCTTTTTCTCCTGATTTTTGTTTTCTTTCTTTTGTTCAATATCCTAAGCCGTTAGCGCTTTCTAATAAACCAACTCATCTACCTCTAGTGCCAGCTTTGCACGAAGTTTTTCCTAATCAGAATTAGCTCGGGCTTCTTTAAACTAATACTTCTCTTTCTTCCTCAATTCGCCTTTGCTCCGCCAGGTACTCCTCCTCGCGAATCTTTTCTAGATCGCCCTTACGAATGTATTTCTTTTTGCCCCCAAGCTTTTGCTCTGCCAATTCAAGTTGCCTTTTCTTTTTGGCAATCTCAGCATTGATTGTCTCGGATAAAAAGTCCATCTTAGCTAAATCAAAATCAGACTAATGCTTTAAAGTTTACAGAGGTGTTTTTATCCTGGGAGAAGAAGCTATAAACTTCTTTACTTTTACAGATATCATATAAACAACCAAATGCATCGAAGGCAAAGACGTCTTAGTGATTATTCTTAAATCTTCTTATTTAGTCATTAACAGAAAACCTTGAATTCAAACTATTCACGTAGAAGATATTATTTTAAGCGAAAAAAGGCCTTTAAAACTCCAGCAAAAAATCAAAAGGTAAAATTTATTGGTGCAAAAATACTAACCTCGTTTTCTCTATTGGATACCAAAATTTTAAGCAAAAAATACTGTTAATACTGGTGTGAAAAGGTTTCTCGTATAAGGTTTTATATCTCTCAATTGTCGCAGGGTTGACAAAGCTACTGGTGTGATTGCCGACCTAAAAACCGAATCTGAGCAAACCCGATAAACCCATAGCCGATTTGTCCTGTCGGACCCATACAGTTGTAATTGGCCTTGGCCTTGAAGACCGAAATCTCTTTAGATGGCTACCACTGGAAATCTGGACCTCAAAAGTCTGGCGACAAAACTTCCGATTCCTGAAACCTTTTAAACCAAAGTTTACCTGATAAAGAATATAAAACAAAAGTATTATTTATTATTATTTTCAATCATTTTAAATGGAAAATAGGGGCTCCATTAATGGTAACAAGCTCAATTTCAATACTCACTTTTACTAGTGAAAGCCACAAAATTGCACGTGAAGTAAAAATTGTGTACTTTATACAATATGGCCTCTCCTTTATTGCACCAATCAATGTCCTTATAATATAAAAAATAAGATTATTGTGTTAATATTTTTTTGAAAAAATAGGTGCTTTGCATCTGCTGAAACTGGACTATTTATAGCTCAGTACTCAGAGAGGTTGGGGGAGACAACAGCCCATGAGGAAAGGAAAGGACAGATAATAAGGATAATATAATAACTTTATCGGGAGGCAGACATTGATATACATAAGAGGAAGCTACTAACCCACACAGAGTAGAACTGTGACAGGATCCAAGTACGGTGTGAGCAGCAAATATTTGATTACAGGATTGGCACAAAGAATAAGCTACACTTCTAATTAGAAAATATTGCCTGCATTTTGATACTGACAGCAGAACATCCCATACAGTTAGGTACATCATGAGGCGGCTCTGTGAACATCCTCTGTGTGCTGTAAGATATGTTGGAAGGCAAGGTGCCAACCTTGGTTGCAACACTGTCACCTCACCAAGTAAAAATCTTCATCAGCTTGTGTACATCCTAGATGGCTTACCTGGAAGGGTTTTTGAACTAATGGTCAGATGTGATTTCTTGATAAAGAGCTTGCCCTTCAATGACGTTCCCCTCCCAATCACTACACTTGCTACCTTACCTCCCTTTGTAGTTATGGTCATTTTCTTGGGATCTTTTACCTCCAAGCCCTTCCTGGGTGAGCTCCCCCTCAGGATAAGGTTTCCTCTTTGTCGTGAATGCCGCCATTCACCATGTTTCAATTTTGCCTTCATTGGGTTATTTTGAGGATAAATCCCTTGCGTTTGCCCTTTAAAATGAGGCTGCTCCAAACTAGGAAATACAATTGTTTGGTTTCCTGATTCTGCGCAACTCACTTGCCCCACTCATGCTTGTGGCAAGTGATCCTACCGTTCATGTACTATTTTGTGGTAAAGATACACAGTATATAATCCCAATTTTTATACCCAATAAAATTTAAATTATATTTACTTTCCTGTCTTTGTGTCTCCACATACTTTGGCGCCTTTCTAGCTATGTCTAGCAGATATTATTCATTCAGGGCTGCAAGGTAATCACATAGCCTTCCCTGCCATTCTAACCAAGACTTAGTACAAATCTAATCCTACGGTTAGGATTTCCTGTTGTGACTCTGTGCTGCTCCTCAGATCACAACAAAAATGGTGCTCACTACAGGGGCTGTAAGCCCCTCAGTTATCCCTTTTGCAACAACACTTTCAGGACCTTTGCCTCCTCCCATACAAGAGCTGACTTTGCCTGAAATTACCAGTCCTCCTATTGAGGAAGACATCACTGACCCACCTAAGTCCCTACTGTGCTGAACCTTGGGAGTGGTCCCCATCTAGTGGCCTACCCTTTGGGTACCCCTGACTTGGAACAAGTCATGGCGGTAGCCCTTGGGATAGCCCATGATGGGGCCATCCCTTGCCTCCAGCTTCAGTTCAGCCAAGCAGAATACTACAAATTGATTGTAGCTCCACAATTTCCACAGCATCTCCTCTCAGCAGCTGACTCTTCTGAACACTTATTGTCATCCTTTATACAACCTGCCCTAGCCCATCATCAGATGGTATTAAGGCTCCATGTTCAGGAGATTTCATTGCTATAAGCCGCCGTCACTCATCACTGGGATCAGTTTGCAGCCTACCAGCAGTGGATCCACTCCTTGTTTTCCTTAGTATCTGATAATCAGCGCAACTCTGTCACCTCCTAATCCCGCTTGGTCAACTCTATTGAACAAATGCGCCAGTTCATCCCTGAGTATGTCAGAGAGCATCTTCATGAGTTCCACCAGTTGGAACAGCCCTGGAATGCCCAATTAGATTCCACTCTAAACACCTATCTCACCAACTTTGAACAACTTGTGCAGCAACTCAACAAGTTCAGTGCTTACAACTTTAACCAATTACAGCAAGTAGCAGTCCATGCTACAAAGGGACTCTGCAAACTTGGCAAAGAATTTGATCAAGAAAGGGCTGCTACTGCCGCTACCATTGCCAAACTCCAGACTCAAGTAAATGAACTGTCTACCTCCAAATTGGATGCCCCGCCTTCTTCTCTATCTGATGAGTTAGCAGATAGAGAACAGAGGCTCTAGGATGCCATTCAAGAGTTAAGAGCGTCCACTTGCAGTCAGGATTGCCCTAATGAAGCCCCTCAGCCTGATCCTCAAGTGCTTGCTCTGACAACTCAGGTTGCTGACTTACAACAAGAGGTTGCTACCTTGCGTGAGGTGATGGCGTCTGTTGTATGTCCAACTGGGGTTGTTGTTGAAGATGGCTGTTGCCCTGGATTGTCAGGAGCCCCCCACATTCATTGTGTTAGAGAGTTGATAGCTCTAGCTAATGAGGTGGACCATCTGAAATAAGACCATTCTGAACTTGATAAAGACGTACAAGAAATGAGTGAGTTAATTGATTCTGTGAATGACAGGTTTGCCCCTTGCCTTTTGGTGGGTTGTCTCTTACATCCCAACTTGCTGAACTGTCCTTGTGTCAGGAAATTCTTCCCTTACTACATCAATTGTATAGGAACCTGAGTAACAAACACCAAAACAAAGAAATCCAGCAATCAATTTTTGGACACTAAGTTTAGTTCTGGGGTTGACCCAGATGGGGATCAAACCTGGAACCCTAAGGTTAATTCAACGGTTAGTTTAATGAAGATAGTTTGAGTTAAATTACCTATTTATAATGAATGGATTCATTCAACAATGATTTCCAACTTTGGTTTTGCTTCCAGAAACGTTAATAAGTCACCTAGAGACGTCACTTACCACTCAAACAATAATTGGCTGCAGCTATCCTGGTTTACGCTCTTGGAACTGCTCTTAACACTTCATTGTCAAGCGCCATACTTGATCTGCCCTCTTATTTCCTTGATCCACTGCTTAATTTCACTTCAACTTGTGGCTGTTCCTACATTTTACTTGTTCAACTATATAATTCTATATAGTATCCTGCCATTTATTGATGCACATTTAAAACAGGTATCTATTTCAGTCATGAAATCAATGAAATTTCCTGGTAAATTCCCTCATTTCTAATGATCCCCTTATTTTGTTCCAGCCTCAACTTTGAAGGTATTTAAGTGATCAAATCTTACTATTATTACTTGTTCCAACAATAAAGACTTATATTACCTTACTCCTGCCCACACTTATCTTTTGATCCCTCATTTGAAACCATGAAAGGAATCTTATTCCTGTTCTGGTTTTTAGTCCTCCTGCTTACAGTTGTATTAGGTCTTGAAAACCCTACCCCCACCACTGACTGGCATAACTCCTCACCCAATGATGCCCATCAGAAGGAGTCTCTGGCCAACGGGTGGTTCAAGTATCCCTACAGCCACTGGGGAAGAAAGTTCCACTTTGGTTGCAACACCACTCCTCCTCCTCCAGTAGAACCCTTTCTGGTTAGACCCAACACATCTTTATACCTGTTGACATACTTGGTAGGGTATTATCTATTGGGTTGGTTCAGCTCAATGATGGGTAGATCTGCTTATTTGGGCCATTTGGGCCATCTTGCCATGATCACGGTCCCTATTGGATCAGTAATTGCAGTGCTCAACTTAGGGGCTTTGGTCCACCAGGTAGGGAGCTTTTTCCCTATCAAGTAGGTCCCTGACACCTTGGTAGTAACAGCACAGCGTCAGCGCCTGGATATTACTGAGCCGCAGACTACCCTAGCTAATAATACGGGCACCCACACAGCTAAAATTTTGACTACCCTTGAGGAAAGTGCTTGCCAGCTGTGGGCCAGACAGCCCCCCACCAAGTCCAAAGCAGAATTCTCCCCACACATAAATGTACTCAATAGCAACAATGGTGACCCAACTCCAGAAGCACACTTCAAGCCTACCTTTAAGCAAGTCTTTGACCCCAAAACCTCAACCATTGCATATTTCTTAACTATCTATAAAACTGCCATGAGAAGAGCCTCAGATGAGGTTAAGAAGGAACACATCCTAACCTGTCTACACCTGACCTGTCAAGAGGTAGTAGTACCAGAGCTGCCCACCATTGAGACCTGGGAAAATATGAAACAACTTCTGATTGACAAATTTGGTGGTGACCTTAGTTGGGAGGTGAAGAAAGGCACCTTCATGCACATTGCCTTCAAACCAAAAGAGACCTTATCTGAGTTTGCAGATAGATTCTACATGGAAGGACAACAACTGATCACAAGCCACCAGTTGACCACACATGAGGCATACATGGCTTGTGCTCAAGCCCTCAAGGTTAGCCAGCTCCTGTATCTTCACTTCAAGGCCCATAAAGCCATGCTTTCTTCCATGAAGAGCATAAAGACACTGTTGCAGGGTATGCACCTTACCCATTCTGGGGCAGTTGTGCAGGATAATTGTGTCACCTCTACCTCTGGTTTGTCTTCACGTGGCCTGTGTATCCTTACCATGAACTCGCAGAATCCTCCTCAACAACAGGATTACCATAACTGTGGAAAAATAGGTCACCATTCTCAGGTCTGCACTAACCCTCAAGTTGAAGGAGCTGATCCCAAAGAACAGGTGGGAAAAGAACAGTCAACCTAGAGGCAGAGACGCTCTTGATTGACAATTCTTCCTAGTCTCCTCCAGTTCCCCCCTCCATTGCTGACTCTGAGACTGCTGACACTGAGGCTCCTCCCATTCTGCTGCTATTCCACATCATCTCTGATGACTCTGACATGGATGATTCTGATATAGAATATCCCAATGCCTATGATTATTCAGTCCTGGCTGTCCCTGAAACTATTACAGTCCCTTATAAGCTACGTTCTGGGAAAGCTACAATGACCGCCAAGCCTCTGCCTGAAGCCAAGGAGGTTGTCTCTTGCCCTTACCTCACTTAAGCCAAGAGATCTCCTGTGCTTGTTGAGTCTTCTAAAGAAGCTGCCAAGGTTGCTGACACTGTGTTCAAAAACGTCTCCATCTTGCTCCCTCTCCAGACAGTCTATAAGGAGTCCTGGGACTAAGATGCATGATCAAAAAGTGGGACAAAGAACTAGCAGAAGCTCAAGACATTCTGGCTGTCCTCCCTCCCTTTAGTTGTACCACCACTTGTGTTGAAATATCCATCTAAAAGGTGAAAATTAAGGCTGTCTTAGACACAGGGTCTCTTGTTAATGTTGTCTCCTCAAAGCTGGTCAAGAAACTCAAACTTGCCTCCGACCTTAACTATCATCAATTGTACGGCACAGCTGGGCTGTCCATGACTTGCACTATAGGGGCTTATTCTGCTCTGCCCATGCAATTTGGCAAGCTGCTCTTGACTGCGCCTGCTGTTATCATGGAGAATGAGAGCTATGGCCTGCTAGTTGATACTCAATTCCTTAGGGAATATAATGGGATCATCAACTTAAAGGACGGCTTCCTCTCTATCTTGGGATACAAAGTCCCTCTGATCTTTGAAGAGCCAGTTAAAGTTCCTGGGAAGCGCCTCAAGAAATGTGCCTTGGAATATCCCACTGGTGTTTTCACTTTAAAATACCAAACTCATTCCTCCAACATAAAGTGTCCTCCCATGGCTTGTCCTGCATCTGAGGGGATTCCTTTCTTGGCCACTTCTGCTGTGACTATTCCGCCTGGGTCTCAAACTATCCTAGACTCTCAGATATCATATGAACTGCCCAAACGTACATTCCTAGAGTTATACTCTCCTCCCTTGCTAGGACGCAACAAACCCTATCTCTGTCTAGGAATCTTGGATGTCTCTAATAAAGACCCTGTTCAACTGCTGGTTGCCAACTTGACTTCCCTCTCCATACATATGTCTAGAGGGCAGGTTGTTGGCTATGCAAGCTATTGAATGCTCCTGACGTCCTATCTCTTCATCCCTTTGGTATGTTCCAGGACTTCAACTTACCTGAGGATGAGCCACAAGTCCTATCATTGTTCACTGTCCAAGACTTTCTGCAACTATATCTGGTTCAACAGAAGGAGGTGCTTGACCTACTGAATCAGTTTTCAGATATCTTTGCTAAAGACAGCACAGATTATGGGTTAGCAAGGGTGTCATTCACCAGATTGATACCGGTGATGCTCCCCTTTTGTGCTAAACCCTACCACTGCAGTTGAGTATAAGATGCTCAGGTGTCTAAAGAGCTCAAGCAACTGTTAGATGCTGGGGTATTTGCTCCTTCTCAAAGTCCATGGGCCTCCCCTTTGCGCATACTGAAGAATAATGGAGGTCACCACAGTGTGATGGACTACCGACGCTTGAATTCTTTAACCAAAAAGGACTCCTATCCTTTACCATGCATTGACAATGCTCTCCGCTGCCTTGGGGGCTCTAAGTTCTTCTCTGCCATGGATCTGGCTTCTAGATACTGGCAAGTTGATCTCTCTCTCAAAGATAGACAGAAGGCTGCGCTCATCACTTATGAAGGATTGTTTGAGCTCACTCAAATGCCACAAGGACTCTGAAATGCTCCAGCTACCTTTCAACAAGCCATGGATTCCATTCTCTGTGATCTGAAGCTCTTGTGTGTTTCAGTGTACTTAGATGATATAACTGTCTTCAGCGTCACCTTCACTGATTATCTGGTCCATCTTAAGGAGGTGTTCATAAATATTTGTGAAGCTGGGCTTAAGTTAAAGCCATCTAAGTGTGCTTTCTTCTAAGAACACCTTGAATTCTTGGGCCATGGGGTGACTAAGACAGGAATCCTTCCCATGACTAAGAAAGTCAAAGCCATTGACAAAATGCTTCCGCCCACCAACCTGCAAGAAGTCCAAGTCTTTCTGGGCATGATGGGACACTATAGACAATTTATCCCTGATTTTGCTGACACTAGTGAACCCTTGGTCCAGCTGTTGTGTAATGTCCCTTTTTTGTACCACCAGTCAACAACAAGCCTTTGAAACCCTCAAGCAAAAACTCAAAAAGGCTCCCATCTTAGTATATCCTGACTAAAATAAGGAATTCATCTTATATACTGATGCTAGTGACCTGGCTATTGGGACTATCTTGGCTCAACTGGATGATGAGGGTGTGGATCACCATGTAGATTATACCTCTTGTGTCCTGAATAAGCATGAGAAGAACTACAGTGTGACCAAGAAGGAGTGCCTAGCTGTGCTGCATGCCATCAAGCATTTCTGCCATTACATATATGGCAACCATTTCACTGTGGTTACTGACCACACTTCACTCAAATGGCTACAGAAACTCAAGGAACCCAAAGGACAAATAGTGTCAGGATTGACAATTCTTCTTCTCTGGGAACCCAGGCCCGGGAGCAGGAATCAACCCCTGACCCTGGATTCCTTTGGGCTGCCTACCTGCGCCTTTCTGGGATTGAGCCCCCACAAGCTGATACCAAGAATGTTGGCCCATGCAGTGAAACAAGCCAAACCAAGGAAATTATTGCACCAAATGGAAGACTAATCACAGCGCCTAATGAAGGTACTGATTTGGCAACTATTAGCTTCATGAACTTGAAGTCTACACCAGCAACCAATCAGGAGCCAACCCAGGAAAGAGGCATGGGCCCGCAGCCCGGTCCCATGAACACAACACTAAAGCAAGATAATCAGGTAACCAAATTGAGATTCTTGAACAATGAAAGAACTCCCAGGCCAAGTGCCATTTTGCTGCCTTTAGACCCAAGCGCCCAGTTCCCCCGGCCCTGCCTTTCCCAATGCCCTGATGAACCCCCATGGAAAATGTTAAATTTGGAGGTAGGGTACTATATAGACCAAAGGACCCCACACTCTAAACTTATTGCCATTTTTGAATAAAGGTTATGTTATTTTGGCTCACACAGCTATTGCCTTATTTTGTATTTGCTATCTACCAATTCAGTTTGAGATCTCCTGGCCCACCTGCCCCACTGCCTGCAGTCTTCTAGCCTCCTGGTGTACTCTTTGAATCCATTCATTTTACTGACTACCCTCTGAAATCTGAATATAAGGAATACACCCCAGAAAAGATACTTGAGCTCAATCCTTTGGTACATACAATCTGCAATTAGATACAACCAACAAGGCCTGTTGTTGTAAAAGTTGCAGCAAAGGGTTGCTAGTGTCTACAAACAGTTAGTCAGTGACCTAATTCTTAATACTATACCTGTTGATGGTATAGTGACAGCCTATGAAGGACAGAAGAATAATAAGGTGTATAGACAAGACTGGTATTTATTTAGATAGTATTGCACTTATATAGTGTGAGGCAGGGGAATTGCCACCAGAGGCAGGGAGGCACAGACAGAAGAACTTCCCAAATGGAGGAGAGTGGGTTGACAAAGCTAAAAGTCTTGCGTGAGAGAACAACTGCTTTCTTGCAGCTTCTCTTAAGGAGGTAGATATAAATAACTTTGTTGTTCTATTTATAATCCTGGAAGTGAAGCACATTCCTGATGCCCATTTGAAAGGCAAATTGAACACCTGTTTTAGGGGCGTTTTAAACGTCTTTATCACTAGTAGAATCAGGATGCAATAGCGCAACCGTGCAATTGTTCCATCACTTAATCCCTAGATGGACAACTTTTTGTCTAATCCATTCAGGATCTGCAACATTTCCCTCCACTGGATTAGACAACAGGTTTAAAAATGGCTGGCGTCTCAAGGTGACAGCTATGGTGAACAGTCCCTCTAGAAGAGTCACAAGAAGAGTCTTGAAGAAGGTGCAAGTGGTAATTCCAAAGAGTTGCAAGCATACCAGGCCAGTGGAGGTGGTAAAGGCAGCAGAGAGCAGGTAGTCCTGCATGATGTGGACGGCAGCTACCTGGACTTGGGGGTTCACTTAGATCAGCTACTGGTGCCTCAACTGGCCTTAGGGAGGACAGACCCATTGTTTGCTGCGCTTTTCCTAGCTTTGAGTGAGACCAGGGAGGTGACAGGAACTGGGTTGCAAAGGGGTAACAGTATCCATTGGCGGTTCTCCATGCAGGCAACAGAAGAATACTTGGAGGCTCAGCTGAAGGAATTCCAATTTGAGGGTCAAGGCCTTTCAGTCTTGCAACAGGGGACAGTATCCAACATAGTGAAGTCAGTCCTTTGCGCTTGGGCAACACCTGGGGTTACCAACGCTCAACCAGTCAGTTGGAAAACCTCTGACAACTTTGAGCAACATCTTTGGCAAGCCTTCCAAGAAGTGTTGAAGTCATACACAGTAGAGGGGACTGCCCATCTGGTACCAATGGTGATGGCTGGCAACCTTGTTCTTTGAGGAACCAATCACTGTGATATCAAGCAGGAGGAGAACATGGGGGTCTTCCTTGAGTGGGCCTTATCCTTATTATACAGGGTGGGTGGTCAGGTCCCAGTAGAGTATGCCCTTTGCAAGAGTCTTCTGTGGGACTGTATCTTCTTGGGGGTCACCTTTCCTGTGAACATTGGGGTCAATTGTGTGTCTTGCTAGGTGGGGGTTTGTTGCCCAATCCTTGGTCATCAGCTTTGTGGATCTGTAGGCAACCAGTTGTGTTTCTTGGCTGTCATTCAGGTGGTAGAAAAGTTGATGCGGTACTGGAAGAGTCTTGTCAGTCTCCAATAAACACCTTGTTCTTTTATTCTTATTCCTCATACTTTGGTGCAACACTATTGCAAACAGGACAACAACCAATGAAATTTTTTAATTAGACTTTTGTTTTTTTGGGTTATTGTCCTCATTGGGGCATACTCTTGGTCACTAAGAGCAGCACACATATACTGAGCGTGTACTCTAGTGATTAATTGCCCAGAATGGGGCTCCTTAAGGGTGTAGGAGTTGGGGCCGGTCTTCTGGATAACTTGAACTGGACCTTGCCAAAGGGAGGCAAGTTTGGATTCACGGCTGTACCCTCTATTGCTGAAGAAGTAGACTGAGTCTCCTACCAGGTAAGTGGGTAAGGAAGGTCGTTTGGATGCAGCTTGTTCTAGGTCCTGCAACTTATGGTTTAAGTTTACGGTGTAGGCCTCTGATTGCAAGCAAATAAGGGTTTGAACCAGCTTGTTGAGGTATGCCTCTGGGGACACAGCCAGGCTGGGCTTTACCAAGGAATATAGTAAAGGGGGAAGTCATGGTTGCCGGCTGTAGAGCAGTTGGAAGGGCAGCTTGCCAGTGGCCCAATGATACCCAATGTTATATGCAAAGATGGCTGCAGGCAGGAAGGTATCCCATTCAGCTCATGTTGATGACTGAGCTTCCGGAGTATCTTGACCAGGCTACCATTAGTGCGCTCTACCATGCCATTTGTCTGTGGGTGATAAGGAGTGGATAGTGTCCCACGGATTCCCATCAGCTGGTTGAGGCGGGGGATGATAAAACTGGTGAAGTTAGTACCATTGTCTGTCAGCAGGATCTGGGGGCAACCATGTTTGTATATGATATTCTCCAGGATGAATGTGGCTGTCACCAGTGAAGATTGGTTGGGAATTGCCTTGGCTTCTACCCATTTAGTTAGATGGTCAACCACCACAGTGATGAACTTGTTGTGACTGTTGGTAGCTGGCAGGGGGCCCACTACGTCAATGGCAACAGTGTGGAAGGCAAACCCAGGGTGTACCAGTCTGTGTTGAAACTTGGCAACCTTAGGCCTCTCAATGTTGCAGTCATGACAGTTGGCTAGCTTATCCACTATGTCAGTGTGCATTCCTTCCCAGAAGCAGTGCTGCTGTAGCAGAGCTAACGTCTTCTGTATGCCACCATGGATAGTAGTCTTGTGAGCGGCCACCACTGAGTCCATGCATAGGGATGGGCGTATGTAGGGTAGTCAAGAGTCTCCACAAAGCTTCAGGAGTTGTCCTTTAGAGACCTTGGTATCAACAGCTAACTTCTTGAGAGCCCTCTGTATCTCTACTGGCTCCTCTCCTCACAAGGAAGGATCCTCCATAAGCTTGTCATAGAGAATGCCAGCCATGGGGGATACTAAGGCAACAGTGGAAAGGCAGGAAAGACAGTCAGCATTATGGTGGGCTGCCCTGGCTCAATGAATAATCTCGTAGTCATAAGCCTGAAGTTTAATGGCCCAACGTGCCAGCCGTCCTTTGGGGTCCTTGAGAGTCTTCAGCCATTGCAAGGAGGCATGGTCTGTTACAACCGTGAAATGTACCCCATGGAGATAGACTCTGAACTGTTGATAGGAGTATATAACAGCCAGACACTCTTGTTTGGTGACAGTGTAGTTCCTCTCATGAACATTAAGCGTACATGAACAGTATCCAACAGTGTGTTCAAGTCTGTTGGAGTCCAGTTGAGAGAGAACACCCCCAATTGCTGTCAGACTAGCATCTGTATGAACCACAAACGGCTTGGAAAAGTCAGGGTAGGCCAGCACAGGGGCTGCAGTCAGTATTCCTTTGAGAGCATTAAAGGCAGATTGGCACGCTGGGCTCCAGAAGAATTCCTTATCAGCTTGGAGAAGCTGAAAAAGGGGGTCACCCAGGGATACAAAGTTGGAGATGAAGCGGCGGTAGTACCCAATCATCCCCAGGAAGACCTGCACTTCCCGCTTATTGGCTGGGATCTGCATTTGCTCAATGGCTTACACCTTCAGAGGTACAGGGCAGAGTCCATCTTGGCTAATGGTGAACCCCAGGAACTCAAGGTGCTCCTTGAAGAAGTTGCACTTGCGTGGCTTGAGCTTGAAATTAGCTGCAAGTAACCTCTGGAAGACTTCCTCCAAGTGTTGTAGGTGATAATTAAAGGTTTTGGAAAATAAATTAATGTCATCCAGGTAGACCATGACACTGGTGAGTTTGAGGTCGCCCATCACTGCATCTATAGCCTGTTGAAAGGTAGCTGGGGCATTGGACAGGCCTTGAGGCATCCTTGTGGGTTGAAATAGCCCTTGCTCAGTGATTATTGCACATTTTTCTTGATCAGCAGGGGGTAGGCCAATCTGCCAGTAACCTCTGATAAGTTCCATGGCGCTGAAGAACTTGGCGCCACCCAGTTGGTCCAAGGTATTGTCAATACAAGGGAGGGGATATGAATCCTTCTTGGTAACAGCATTCAGTTGACAGTAGTCAATCACCACACAGTTGCTACCATTCTATTTTTTGACAATCAGGAGAGGGGAAGCCCAAGGGCTTTTACTGGGGACCAGTAGGCCAGATCCCAATAGCTTCTGAAGTTACTCATTAGCCACAACATGATTGGCTTGACTGTGCTGTATAGATCTGGAGCAGATAGGTGGACTGCCTTGGGTATTAATATGATGAGCAACATCTGCAGCCTTGCCCAGGTCATAATCATCCTTGGCAAACACATCCTTATACTGGACAAAGAGATCCATAGCTTGATCCTTCTGCTCTTCAGAGAGGCTGGATAGATAGTTGCAGCTTATGACTGATAGCACCAGTAGATGCTCACAGGGTAGACCCAACTCAGAGAAGTCTGCAAAGGGGGCAGTCTCTTGCAGGTTGTCACGCTCTTCCAGTTGTATATAAGCCAGAAGTTGGTGTTTGAAGACAACCATAGCTTCACAACTCATGTTGGCCAAGAGTATGAGTACCTCCTTCTAAGATTGGCATGAGGATGCCTGGCGCAACCCATGGTTCTAGTCTGGAGGCATTAGGGATGACAAAAATTTCTCCATGAGTGCCAGCTGGTAGAGCCAGCAAGAGACCTGGATTGTGGATCATCTGGGCGCCAGGTGGGATAGTCACATTACAGGAGGCGTAGACTGGGATACCCTTGGCTTCCCCAATTGAGAGAGGTAGCACCTTGAACTTCTTACTACGCAGTGTATAAGCAACTGGAAGCTCTCTGTCAGCGTACTCCAGATTGATGTAGTGCAGACGTTGTAATGGCAGGTCAGACGGGCAATCACCATGATAGAACATGGGTATGGAATGACTCAATATTCCAAATGTATGGTCTCCATGGTTAGTCACAGTGCCATACTGAACCATGAAGCTAGTCCCAATAAGAATGTCATATCTGTTGTTTTCCAGGACTATAGCAGGAGCAGTGATCATTAGCTTCCCAAAGCAAAGAGGGAGAGAAGAGTAGGCTCCTTTTGCTCTAGTGGTCAGTGGCCCAGCAGTATCAAACTATTCATGGTAGGCCAAGTCCGGTGCCAGCTTAAGCTTCTTAACCAGCCAAGAGGATATAATGTTTTCAGGGGCACCAGTATCCAGTATGGCCCATACATGAGTCTTGTTCACTACCAGGTTGATATAGGTGCAATCCTGGCAGTCCTCTCTGACCTCCACAATCTTTTAGATCTGGTGTATGCTTAGTCCTTTGAACTTCTCCAGGAAGGTGGCCATGGCAGCTCCCACAGCTGGGTTTACTTCCTTGAGGAATTCTAGCGGTGCTGAGACGTTTACTCTGCGGAGCAGCTTGGCCAGTTGTTCAGCACTGTCCTCCTCATGAGTGACTTCAACGCCTGGTTGAGCCAGTTGTTCAGCATAGGATAGGGATACTGTTCTCTGAGCTATTTGGGAGATAACCACCTCAGGGCAAAGTGTAGTCTGATGAGTTTGTGTGTTAACAGTGAGGACTCAATGGAGGAGGTCCTCTTGAACTCTTTCAGACTCTGCATCCTCATGTATTGGTTGAGAGTTGAAGTCAATCATAGAGGGTTTATCCTTAGGGTTGGTCCCAGAGAATGGCAAGGCATCAGGCCTCTGATCTGGTTTGTCAGGGGGCAGTGGTATGAGGTGAGAGGAGGGTGTCAAAATTACAAAGGCAGCCAAGGATATCTCCTTGTCCTGGCTGCTTAGTAGTTTTTTTACTGGTCCTCATTGTCCTCCTCAATATCAGCGTCATTGGCGTAGTCCTCCTCAGTGTCCTCCATGCCTACATGATGGATCTTTTGGCGTAGATTACTAAATTCCCAAGAGAAGTGGCCAGCCATACCACATTTGAAGCAAGTATGAGGGCCATTGTTGACTAGAGCAGGCCCAACCTTGTTGGAAGGCTTGGGCATCTCAACAGCCATGCGGGGTCTATGCTCAGATTGCTGGCAAGGGCAGCCTTCAGGAAGAGGGACTTCAAACTCCTCCTTGTAGGTACGTAGGAGGCAGATCAGATCTGGTCAGTGCAAGCGTTGTAAATGCCTGACTTAAGGGCCAGAGATAGTTCCTGGTTGACACGTACAGCATTAAGGAGTGCTGACTGCACATTGATAAACTGCATCACACTCATAGTAAACAGAGTTTGAGCTTCAAGGTAGAACCTAGAAGTGAAGTCTTCTAGGGTTTCTCTCACCTTTAACTTGATGTCAGCAAAGTCCATCTTACAACTGAGGAGTGCTTCTTGGCTACCAAATTCTTCTTTCAAGGCTCTGGAGATGTTGGCAAAAGTCCAGCCATTCTCAGGAAGACGTGGAAAGATAATGGTTTGAGTCTCAGCATCAAGACAGTTGATGATTTTAGAGTCTCTCATGGAATTGTCTGCACCATACATGGAGTTCTGGTACAGACGTAAGAACATGGCCACATTGCTCTTGAAGTCAAACTTGGGTAGATTGACGGGCTTGAAGTTGTTGGAGCCATGTTGGAGGGGAGCAGGTGTGATCCTCACTGGAGAGCAGGTGAGATGGGAACAGCTGAGAGTGGAGGCAGTAAACCTGTCAGGAATATTCCTGACAACACGGTGGCTCAGAAGAATATTTTGTGTACAATTAATTGTAAAAAGCAGAATAAAAAATGGCAGCAGTTCCCCCTTATTGGGGAAACTGCCGCGGGAAACCAAGGCAAGAGAAACAAATTAAAAACACAGTTTTTAATTCAGACAGGTTTTATACCCCGTCTGCAGGCCGCGCAGCTAGCTGCCAGCTGTCTGCAGGTTGCACGCCCAGCTGCCAGGCACCTGCTGACAGCACGCCGCGCCTGGCAGCTTGCCTGCGCGCGTCTGCTGCCAGCCAGCCAGCCCCTGCCCATCTGCCTGCTCCCGCTAGCCAGCCACTCAGCCAGCCCCTGCCCGCCCACCTGCTCCTGCCAGCCAGCCACCCTGCCAGTCCCCCACCCAGTCTGCCAAATGGGGAAATTGCCTTTTTGGGTTTCCCCTTTTGGCAATTTCCCCAAACCCAAATGGAGGGGGAACTGCTGCCCAAATTTGGAATTTACCAAATTTGGAGGGGGTTGACAAGCAGCCCAGCATTACAATTAATGCATCAACTGCAAAGCTTAAATTGAGCTGCATAAATGTGCCTGAAGATGCTCTAATTTCATGCAATGCCAAGGATAACAATTCATTGCCTGCACATCACTTCCAATTCCCCTCACAAAAGGGAATTCCAGACAACACCAAGTGTTTGGGGTTCCCTGTCCAGTGTTTTACTCTATTCATGCCCCACAAGGATGATAGTATATAATAAAGCCAATTCACTTGATGATAGTTTGTGCTATCATTGAGTGAAATTACCCCTCAATAGTATCACATAAATCAAAACCAGAACTTTTACTCTACAGAAAGTTAAGACACTAAGCTTTGTCTACCCTTTCCCAGGACCAGAAGATGAACCACTTGATCTTCTCAGCTGTACTCACAGCTTGCCTTGGGATTGGGGGCCACCAATACACCCACCAGCATGGGCTCTACAATAAACCGCCCAACAAGTACTTCTACAAGGAGCCTGCACAGCTAAACTCCTCTGAGACATACCCCTGGCCCACTCTGGTGTTGCCCTGCTCCACCCAGCACATAGCAATATACACCTTTGTATTCTACGTGCTTACGTACTTTGCCGGTAATTTCAGAAGATTTACGTACACACCAAGGTCTTTAGATGGATGATGACAGTCTAACTCATTGTGACAGCGCTCACCGGGTTCCAAGTCACCAACTTGGTCCCCTATCTTGCTAAAATACTCCCTCATTTTCTAGGGCTTTACAAACCTAGCCTCAGAGGCGTGGCAACAATTTTCCTCTTGCTGGGCTTCACGTTCACCTTCTCTGTTTTGAGCAGCTCCAGAAGCTTCAGGGGTGGCCAGGACGTCATCCTCAGACTCCAGTACTGGCTCTAATACTTGTACAGCGTTAGGAGCTAACCAAGTGTGGTTCTCATTGCTTTTGTAGCTATGATAGAACTCAGGACTAGAGGACCTCAGTGGACTGTAGTGACTCTTAGAGTTGATAGGCATAGCCTGTAAGTTAACGGCCAAAATCTTACTGTCCATCCTATCCAATTGGCTCTGGAAGGCGTCCAGGAGAAGTTGTTGCTTGTCCAGCTCATCTTGGTAGACCTTGTTCTCCTGACGGTTGCTATCCAATTCATCTTCCAGAGAGGTGATGCGCTTTTTGTGGGTGGCAAGCTCAGCTTAGAGCAAGGCTATTACTTCCTTGTCTTTCCTGACTTGGGTCTGGCTGTTGGCTCTGTCATGTGATTGGCAAAGTTTGAGACCATCCTGAAGTTCTGACACAGTGTGGTAGCCATCAAACAGGAAGGCAAGATCAGCACTCTGCTGGACCAATTCTGTCTGCATCTTCTTGTAGTTATCAAAGAGCTCAAGGATGTCTCAACCAAGAAGGGAGCTGGAAGGGGAGTTGTTGTTGGCAGCAGAAGTGGGGGTGAACAAGGGGATGATGGCAAGGCGGCAGGCTAAGACTTCTACCTCATGAGTCAGGCTTCAAACCATGGGGCCAGTCTTCAGCACATGGTTTGTAACTACACTAATCCAATTGACGTCTACACCCTGATGGGTGAGGGTCTGTACCACATGCACTGGAACTAGCTTAACTATACCTGCTTTGATGGCATTGACCCAGTGCAGCATGGTGCTCTGGGCGTTGGTGACTTCAGCAAGATACTGGTTGACAGTGGTGAAAGTATTGCCAAGCTCAGAGTAAAGGACCTGGAGGAACGTCTGTTGGTTAGATACCAATATTCCCTGGTCATGCACTAGGCTTTGGATGCGGCCCAGGTGCAGTTGGTTGTGGTATATGGCAGGATGGGCAAATTGGTGTAGGTAGTCCTTGATATGTTTAACAGTACAGAGGTCACGGCAGAGCTGGTCAGGGTTAAACTTGGAGAGATTCTGAAAGCAACCCAAGGCATTTTCAGCAGAAGGCTGCTGAATGGTCAGGTGTTCAGAGCAAGAACCATTGCCAGCAGCACCAGCATCCATGGTGTGTATGGCATTACGGATGGCACCCTTGGAAGGTGAAGAGTTGGTGTCCATCTCCAAGGGGGAAGGGGCTTGTAGGAGCAGTGGTTGACCAAAAACAATAGCTTTGGGGCGTTGATGTTCTGGCATAAATTGGCTTAGGTTGGGAGGCCATAGGGAGCGCCTGCTCTTTCCCCAGCATGGGCATTAGCAGCAGTAAAGGACAGTGCCTGGTGGTAAGGAGAAGCAGTGGCAGGAGACTGGGCCAGGGGCATTCCTCCCTCCTCATTAAAAGGACCGCAGGGGTGGGGACTGTTGGTATTAAGACATGAGCGCCAATGTCGTAAAAGTTGCAGAAAAGGGTTGCTAGTTTCTACAAACAGTTAGTCAGTGACCTAATTATTAATACTATACCTGTTGATGGTATAGTGACAGCCTATGAAGGACAGAAGAATAGTAAGGTGGATAGACAAAACTGGTATTTATTTAGATAGTATTGCACTTATATAGTGTGAGGCGGGGGAATTGCCACCAGAGGCAGGGAGGCACAGACAGAAGAACTTCCCAAATGGAGGAGAGTGGGTTGACACAACTAAAAGTCTTGCGCAAGAGAACAACTGCTTTCTTGCAGCTTTCCTTAAGGAGGTAGATATAAATAACTTTGTTGTTCTATTTATAATCCCGGAAGTGAAGCGCATGCCTGATGCCCATTTGAAAGGCAAATTGAACACCTGTTTTAGGGGCGTTTTAAACGTCTTTATCACTAGTAGAATCAGGATGCAATAGCGCAACCGCGCAATTGTTCCATTGCTTAATCCCTAGATGGACAACTTTTTGTCTAATACATTCAGGATATGCAACACCTGTGTATATTTTCAACACCCAAGTTGTTCAGAGGGAAATCCAACTATCTCCCTGATTACAACCTGCCCATGGAACTGCCTGTGACCCCAAAACCTATGCCTGCTTCCTCACCCAACCTCCCAACTGACCATTCTGGCAAGCTGTTTGGGATTGTGTACATCACCCTCACAGGGATGATTGACACTATAATCCTGGCTGCTGGCCCGTGGTCTTGGGTGGGGAAGTCTGCCTCCTACCTTCTAAAGTTAGCTTCCCTCTTGTGGTGGGCATTGCCTGTGAAAAACCTGGCCCGAGTTACCCCTGAAAACAATGGGGCGGCCGCTCAAGACTGGATCCCTGACAACTAGCTAGATGGGCTCTCCAATTGCAAGGGTATGACTTCACTGTGATGCACTGCCCTGGGATTTAACATAAGAATGCTGATGTAATGTTCATACTGCCCATCCTTGCTCTACACCCTGCTGAGGCTGACAGGTTGTATGAACTAATTAGATATCCTTCTTCATGGAAAAATGAGACAGAAGAAGTTTGATTCGCCCTTTCTAAGTTATCTGAAGACACCCTCATTTGCAACAATCAGCTTTTCAAGAAATTATAAGACAACTACTTGCCCTGTGTAGAGCCTAGTCTTTGTCTTTTTTTGGTGCTTCAAGCTCATAAAGAGACAGGACACTGAGGCGTTGTCAAGACCCATGCCTGGCTCCAGAAGATTTACTTATGGGAAAATCTTTGCTTGCTGAGCCCAGATGTTATTTCTAGTTGCCACAATTTCCAACTCCAACAACCTAAGGCCACCGCTCATGAGTTCAAGCTAGTCCCCCCTCAACACACATTTCACACTGTCAGTATTGACTCTGTAGGGCCTCACTCCCGCTCTGGTTGCCGGTTTATCCTAATTGCTGTTGATCATTTTAGCAAGTGGGTAGAAGCTTGCCCTACTAAAGGCATCACTGCCAAGACACCTGCCGCCTTTCTACTGCAAGATTTGGTCTTCTGCCACGGTTGCTCTCAAGTGTTGTTGTCTTACAATGGGACCAACCTAACGCCAAGTTAGTAACCTCTGTGGTTGAAGCTTTGGGGTCTCATCAGTCCTTCTCTGCCCCCTATAATTCTTCCACCAATGGGGCAGTTGAGCACGTAAACTCAACTCTGGTTTCTATCATAAGGAAGCTCACTTATTCTGATGCCACCAACTGGGATCTATACTTACCCACTGCTCTCTTTACCTATTCCCTTGCAAACATTGTGTCTTCAGGTATTCCCCTTTTGCTATGCTGTATGGTTGTGAAGCCATTACTCTGTTGCTCTTGGGGGCTCCCTACTCTCCTCTGATAAGGCTATGAATCCTGATGAGCATATCAAAGATCTAGCCAATCAAATCATTGATATTCAGGCCTCTGCCTATACGTCCATCTATAAGACCAAGCTGATTGAGCTCTCCCCTGACAATGCTGGGAGATCTCCCCTGCCTGAGTTCAACATTGGGGATCATTTTCTTTACTATCAACATAGAGTAGGAGGACAGGCTCATAAGCTAGACTCATTGTGGATTGGGCCCTTGGAAGTGACCTTCAAACAAGGGTCAGAGTATACTGTAAGACTCCTATCTAGTGTTCAACTGTTTGCGTGTATGCATGCCAAGTTTCTCTGTAAGTACCACCCCCTAAGGCCAATCTAGAGGGGGGAAATGTTGGGAATGCTGCCATTCATCATGTTTCAATTTTGCCTTTGTTGGGTTATTTTGAGGACAAATCAATCTCTTTTGCTTTTTCCCTTTGAAATGAGTCTGGCTCTAAATTGAGAAATTCAATTGTTCAGTTTCCTGATTCTGCGCAACTCACTTACCCCACTCATGCCTGTGGCAAGTAATCCTACTGTCCTGGTAGTGTTTTGTGGTAAAGCTACACAGTATATATTCCCAATTTCTATACCCAATAAAATTTAAATTAAATTCACATTTTTTTCTTTGTGTCTCCACGTACTTTGGTGCCTCTCTAGCCATGTCTAGCAGATATTATTCAATCTGGGCCACAAGGTAATTACATAGCCTTCCCTGCCATTCTAACTGAGACTTGGTACAAATCCAATCCTAAGGTTAGGATTTTCTGTTGTGACTCTGTGCTGCGCCTCAGATCAGGACACTCTTGTAATCACCCCCTGATTATTATCAGAGATAGTCCTCATGAGATTGACTCTTTCTTAATATGTCTCTCTCACACATCTTCTTTGTGGACCCCACTCAGAGTAGTCGTTCTGGTAGCCCACTGGATGGCACCCTGGCAGATTGTTCTCCCAGGATGGAAGCCAAACTTAGCTAGTCCAGCCCCCTCCCTAACAGGGTGAAACAAAGCAGGTTGACAGGGATGATGGGGTTAGTTTACCTTGTTTAACTACTGAAAAACTTTTTAGGGTACCAAATAATGGGGTGCTGGGGCTGAACCTGTACTGCTGTTGATTCTGGTCTGTATGACAAGGAGAACTGTGGGTAGTGTTCATGCCACTCTGCGTTGGACCGCTCTTGTGAAAGGTTGGAGATTTGTTGGACCAGGGAGCTGGTGAGTTTTCTACTCAAGCATTAGTTTTTGGGGGTATAAACTGTCCCCAGCTGCCCAAAGACATTTTTGGGACATCACACAAGGTGAGACAAAAGTGATTGCCGTATTGTAAAACCCTATAACTTTTCAAATCATGCCAGATGTTGATTTGGCTTTGAAAATTTAGAATTTAACAGATCTGAGATATGAATTGACAAGTCATGGGTCAGTTGACTCCAAAAGAGCACATAATAGTTGTTTTTGTTTTTAGAAAACTGTTTGTCAGCTGTGTTGGTACAGCTTGAATTTTGTTGCATATTTCCTGGCTGTACAATACCAAATTGACAAGCACTGCAGTGTTTGGCCACTTGCCTTCAAGAGACTGGGGCAACACAAGATCTTCCTAAGTTTGGTCCCAGAGCAGCTTTTGTTCCAAGAATATTGCTGCTGTTCCATAAGATGTCAAAGAGGAGCCCAGAATACCAACCAGACAATGTGAAAGGCAGTTGAGCATTAGCTGGAGGTCCCTACACAGAATTTTGGTGAAAGATTTAAACAGGTTCCATTAAAAAGTGAAGAAAGTACATCAGCTGCTGGCTACTGACTTCCAAAAACCTACAATCTACACTCAATTAATCCTGAACCTTAACAAAGATGTGTTCAACTTTTTTATAAAAAGCTATCATGAGTGATGAGGCTTGTTTCTACTTTAGCAGTTACATGAAAAACAGAATAATTGTTTCTGGGGAACCAGAAATCTCTGTATAATCCACTAAGAACCTTTAAAAATGCCCAAATTTATTGTGTGATGGGCTGAGCCACGTTCAGCTCTTGGGGACAACATCCAAGAGAGCACAACAGATAACTTTTATTACACAAGGTTTGAGGTTTGAGGTTTGAAGCTAGCCTAGGGTTAGCCTTCAGGGCAAAACTAAGGGGACATACTGTCAGGATTGTCAATTTTTCCTCTCTAGAAACCCAGGCCCAGGAGCAGGAATTGAACCCCAAACCTGGATTCCTTTGGGCCGCCGGGCCTGTGGACTGCAGGTCTGCCTGCCTGCGTTTTTTTGGGATTGAGCTCCCACAAGCTGACACCAAGCGTATTAACTCACACAGTTAAAAGAGAAAATTCAAAGAAATCATTGCGCCAAATGGAGGATTAATCACAGCGCCTAAGGGAGGCACTGATTTGGAAACTATTAGCTTCATAAACTTTAAGTATACACCAGCAACCAATCAAGAGCCAACCCGGGAAAGAGGCATGGGCCTGCAACTCAGTTCATGACCTCAACACTAAAGCTAGATAATCAGGCAGCCAAATTGAGATTTCTAACCAATGAAAGAACTCCCAGGCCAAGTGCCATTTTGCCGCCTTTGGACCCAAGTATCCAGTTCCCCCAGCCCTGGCCTTCCCAATGCCCTGATGAACCCCCATGGAAAATGTTAAGTTTGGAGGTGGGGTACTATATAGACCAAAGGACCCCGCACTCCAAACTTATTGCCATTTTTGAATAAAGGTTATGTTAATTTGGCTCATACAGCTATTGCCTTATTTTGTATTTGCTGTCTACCAATTCAGTTCAAGATCTCCTGGCCCGCCTACCCTGCTGCCTGCTGCCTTCTGTTTTCTGTCCTCCCAGAGTACCCTTTGGACCCGTCCACTTTACTGACTACCCTCTGAAGTCTGAATACAAAGAATACACCCCAGAAAATATACTCAAACTTGATCCCCTGGCCCGCATACAATCTGCAGTTAGATACAACCAACAAGGCCCGTGGATATTTTCAACACCCAAGTTGTTCAGAGGGAAATTCAACTATCTCCCTGCCTACAATCTATCCATGGAACCACCTGTGACCCCAAAACCCATGCCTGCTTCCGCACCCGGCCTCCTAACCAACCATCCTGGCAAGCTGTTTGGAATTGTGTACATCACATTCACAGGGGTGATTGACACTATAATCACGGCTGCCAGCCCGTGGTCTTGGGTGGGGAAGTCTGCCTCATACCTTTTAAAGTTAGCTCCCCTCTTGTGGTGGGCATTGCCCACAAAAAAACCTGGCCCAAGTTACCCCTGAAAATAACAGGCCAGCCACCCAAGACTGGATCCCTGACACATACTGTTGTGTATATACTTGGAAGAATAATAAACAAAATAAAGGAGAAATTTAAGAAGAGAATGATAATAAATTTGATATGAATTTAGGGTGTTATATAGTATTATGAGAAGCCACATACTGTCCTTGTACGTCATTGTAGTGTCAGGAATGAAGTATGGAAATAAGATTCCATGAGCCACCAGAACTTCAGACCATTGACTACTCCAATAATCTTATCATTTTTCCAAGAAGATCCGGAAAAAGACAGGAAAATATAAATTATAAGACAAGGACAGGATTTAAGAACCATAAGATTTATTGAAGCACCATAAGGAGAATGATCAATAAGGGTTAAGAGAAAGGGGAAGGTAATTTATACTCATCAATTCTTGAATGAGAGGAGTCAATGATGCTACAAGAGGGACAGCATTTCAAATGTATATTGAAATATGTAACAGTGGTTCAAAAATGGCACTGATAGATTTCTCTTAGTCTCAGCTTTCATGAATGCCTTTAAATGTTGAGATTGGTTCTCTATCCACAGAGATATGATTTTTTGAGGATCAGCAATTATGCGCAAGAAGACAGATAGTTCAAAAGGTATTTGGACTGCAAAAGCACTCAAAAATGGCACAATTGAATTAAGTTAATATAAAAATCTATTTAAAATTAAGTTTGAACATGATAAAATCAAGTAAATTGATATATAATGTTGTCAGGATTCTGAATCCTGATAGGAAGTCATGGGGCTTATCTGAGTAATGTTCTTCTTAAGTCACACACTTATTCAAGTTGTGTTCCTCTTAGGTCCTGGATTGCTTGATCCCTGTAAAAGATGGTCAAATGATAATAGTGCCACTGACTTAATGATTGGTCAGTGAGTCATTTGGTGACTCATTTGGTGAATCACTCAGGGCGTTAATTCCCCAAGAGGGAGTCATTGAAGATGTTGCAAAATCTCCCTCTGGGGTGCTGGAAGGTGGAACCTTGAGAATTTTCTTGAGAGAGTCAAGGATGCGGGCATGGTAATGATCTAGTTTGGTGTTGGATACAGGGAGCATGAAATTTTGTTGAGCTGTTCTTGCTTTGTACAGGCAGAGGCAGTTGTGGTGCATATATTTTAATTTGCTTTAAGCGCCAATTCCCTTGATAAGGTAGGTATTGTTGGGGTTGATCTCCATGACAATGCCTGGCCCTTGTAACCCTGGGTCCAAATTATGCTGATTGTGATTGACAACTAAAATCTTGTTCCAGACTTGTAATCTTTCTTGTTGTAGGGTTATTGCCTCTATCTCAACTTGTTTTTGTTCCATGTCTTCCTGGTCTTTCCTAGCACGCTATATTTAGGATCACTGCTGTCAGGTAATTTTTTAGGTAGAGGTAAACAAGGTCCTGCAGTGGTACTAACAAAGGCGGACTTTTTCCAATATTGCAATTAACCTAAGTTCTGTATACCATGAGTGCTGTGGATAACATGTCAACCCAAGCTTTTGGATTGTTAGCAGATAACTTACTGAGGGCCTCCAATAGTGAGCTATTTAGTTGTTCAACTCTTCCATTTGATTGAGGGTGATACAGGCTGGCTGTGATGTGTTTTACCCCATTCATGGCAAGGTAGATGTTGGTGTTGACGGACTTAAGCTCAGTTTCTTCATCAGCAATCAGGAGATCTGGTTCACTGAACTTAGCTATGATTTATTTGCCAATAAACTGCCTCACATCATTGTATTTTTGTTCCTTTGTGGCTTGTGCCACAGGTCATCTGATTGCATATTGATAGCTGTTATGATGTACTTTTTGCCTTTTTTTTTGCCAGACATTGGCCCCACAATATCTAGTGACCACACATTGAAGGATTGTGTGATTGATACTGGTAATACTGACTTGGGAGGTGTCTTGGTTCTGGCGTACTTCTCACAGAATTTGCATTTCTCTAGTACTTCCTTGATATCATCTAGCATGTTGTGCCACCAGTAGTGTTTCTTGATATATTTGTGCAAGTTCCTGCTACAGGTGTGGCCCAAGTCACTGTGATATCAAAGGATTGTGTCAATCTTCTGTGTTGACAGGACGTAAGGTACGGTGTCACCACTAGGGAGTATTTGGTGCAGTGTGCCATATACGTTTTTGAACAGGTGTTTATTTGTAAGGACCTTCTCTTGGATGTCTGTGGTGATCCACATGTGTGATTTTTTGCAGGAAAGGGTTGATTTGGCTTTAAATAAAGACATTATGCTGAAGAGTGACAAAGTGGTAAGCTGGTGACGCTGTAAGCTAGTAGGTAACATAGGGCTACTAGGGGTAAGTAGTGTGAGCCTAGTAGGTAACATGGTCTACTAGGGTAAGTAAGGCCTGACTGGTAGGTAACATAGGACTACTGGAGGCAGATGCTGCCTCCACCCAGCAGAAGGAATTGGCTGTTTTGGGCTATAGTGCTTCATATTGCAGGGAGCTATGGCTGCAGAAGGATGAAGACTGAAATAGCAGCAGGGAACTTTGTCTATCTGGAGGAGTAGGTTTTGGACCCCTGGCAGGTAATGCGGGCTGCCAGGGAGGGGAAGAGCTTTGAGGGCTCTACATACCCTAATACACTTACAGGAGGTCTATGAGCAAGCACCCTACATAACAGACTGGTAGGGTGTCCTTGTTTATGCCCCTATGGGAGCTTTGGGGGAACCCAAAGTGAGCATTGGAGGGCATAAATTTGCTCAGAGGTGTCACCAAGGCGGTTTTCTTGGGGAAGCAAGCTACAGAACTTGGTGTGATAAGGCCTCTGGGAAGTGGAGCTGATTACTATGCAACTAAAAGCCCATACTTAATCACCTGAGTGAGTAAAGATAACGCATAGACATTGATCTATGGTTGAATGGCCTAAGTGGATTGCCACTTGCAAGGGCCCAGTCAAACGCCAGTTTAATGTAGACTCATGCCTGGGTCTACAAGTTCTGGTAATGGGTACTGAGATAGAGAACCAAGGTGGTTCACAGAATAACCAGAGAAGACTAGCAGGAGGGACTATTTGGTCACAGTAAAGGCTGTTTGATGGACTTTTAATTCATATTGAATTGTAGGAACCAATATGGTTTGTGTGTAGAAGGAACAAAGGAGGTTCCTAGTGAAGATTAGTTGAGGAACTGGTTAAGGAGAAGTTGAAGGACAAAAAAATTATGATGCAGGATGGCCAAAAGACCAGAAGTTGGTGGTGAAAAACGGAAGAGCAGAGAGGATGAACTAGCTAGACTGGATGCAGAGGCTGGAAGAGCTGATTTTAGTGGCTTTTGAGAGGAAAATGGATAAAAAGAAGCAGTTAAATAATAATTAAATACTGCCTGATTATGATTAAAAAAGGATTTAATATCATATAATAAAAAAGAAAGAGGAGGAAAAATAATATATAGTTTTTTAGAACTATATATTATTTTAGAAAGAAGAATTGAAGAGGAAATGAGCCAGAAAGAAGCTGGAAAAGGAACAGAGAAACTCTAAGGGCAAAAGTGCAAATTTTTCTAAGAACAACTAGGAGAGGCAAAAGGACAAGCAGCAAGCAGGTTTGAAGTTGCAAAACGTTGAAAGAAACACAGAGAAACACAGAGAACCGTTGAAAAATTGAGGGGTCAAAATTTGCCTAAGTAAAACATATGTGAAAGCGCTCAAGATTTGCCAGGAAAACATGACAGGAATTATGGCAAAATTGTTTGAAACACAGAGCAGTTGTTTACCCAGAGCGAGACAGCTTTGGGTTTGAACCAGGGTCAAGAATGGGTCATCTGGGAAAATCTTTTTGGCAAAACTGTTGAATCAAGGCGTGTGATTAGCTGCAAGCTGAAGTCTATTTGATCAGTGTTTTAAGGGCTTTAACTTAAGAGTTAAAGCCTAAAAATTGAGGAGCAGAAGCAAAAAATTCAGGGCTTTCATTGGCTGAAGTAAGTTTAAAGGTTTAATATATTATAGAAGGAGAAAAATAGGATAGTTTAAGCTTTGAAGAACCAGATTTCTAAGAGAGTTTTTGGTCTGAAACAAGGGGCTATAAAAGGGGGAGCTATTTGAGACTCTTCAGGGACTGGATCAAGTGGATTATAAAGGCCACAAAAGCTACAAAAAAGAGCTAAAAGACCAGGATTAGGAAGCCAGAGCTGGAACCAACCGCAGTAGCACAAGATTAGAACACAGGAGCCCAAGACCAAAGTGCAGGAGCCCAAGACCAGGTACAAGGAGTCTAAGAGATTTTTAAAAGGACTCCAAATACTGGCACAAACTGTCAGGGACCCAGGATTGGGCGGCTGGCCCACCGTTTCTGGGGTTAACTTGGGCCGGGAGATAATTGAATTTCCCTCTAAACAACTTGGGTGTTGAAAATATCCACAGGCCTTGGCGGTTGTATCTAATAGAAGATTGGATGCAAGCTTTCAGGTCAAGCTTGAGGATTTTCTCTGGTGTATAATCCTTATATTTGGGCTTCAGGGGATAATCAGTGAAGTGAACAGGCCCAAAGGGTGCACCAGATGGATAGAAAACTGCTGGCAGTTGGGCAGAAGGGCCGGGAGATCTTGAACTGAATTGATAGACGGCAAAAACAAATATGGCAATAGCTGTAAGAGCCAAAGTAACATAACCTTTATTTAAAAATGGCAATAAGGTTCAAGCGCAGAATCTATAGGCATATATAGCATTTTGCCTCCAAACTTAGTATTTTCCATCAGGGCATTATCAAAATATTAAGAAAAGTGCAGGTGGGCAGCCAGAGGGCCCAGGTGTGGAAGCGGCAAAATGGCACCTTGGTTGGGTGTTCTTTCATTGGTCAGAACATCCAATTTGGTCACTCAATTTTCTTGATTCTTTTCTGTGGTCATGGGGTTGGGCCCAAGGCCTGGGTTTATCTTTGGCAGTAGGGTTTGATTGGTTGCTTGAGAGGACTTCAAACTCATGAAATTCACAGAGGTGCCACCTTTGCTTCCATTAGGCAATTTGAGAGGCTCCTCTTTGGGTGCCACCATGATCAAGCTAGTGCAGGTATTCTGGCTTTGGGACTTAGCAGGAGCCTCAGCTTGAAGGGGTTTGATCCCAAAAAAACGTGGGCAGGTGGGGCCTTGGTCCATGAGCCCAGCAGCCCGCAGGAATGTAGGTTCAGGGTTTGAATCCCACCCTTGGGCCCAGGTTTCCCAGGGTAATGAATTGTCAATCCTGACATAAACCCTCATTATTCCCTATCCCAAGGCCATATATTAGAAGGTTTCTAAGGGGATCTTCCTTCTGACCTGAATAAAGTGCTTATTTCTGGCCCCTACCCAAATTAACTGCGTTAAGAAAGGATATAAGTTCTATGAGTCAATTACCCCACATTTTCTATCCTAGCCCAGGGGACAAGAAATCCTATTGCCTAGGGTGCAGGAAGTTTGCCTCTAGTAAGTCTGCCCAGGAGGAGTGGGAAAAGGTGACTAGGCATCTTGAAATGACAAATAGAGGAAGAGAGTTTATTGGGGGAGAATTTGCTAGACTATTACATGATTGGTATTGGCCTACAGAAGGGCTGGCGCCTGCTGAAATACAAGTGTATAGTGGAGACGCTTGCCTAGTTATTGGGAAAGTACTGGAAGAGTTTTCTCTTATGCAGGCCAAGTATAAGCTCTTAACCAACCATTTGCCACTGTTGGAGAATGACAACTCCTCCAAGCCAGTCCCTGGTTATGACCCAGGACACACTTTGGGGACTGGTGACCAGGAACCCTACAATGTACATGGGAGTGCCAGGTGTGAACCCCTCTTGGAGATTCCTCATGATTAACATGGGCTAATCAGGGTCCATATCAATGTGTAGAACATGTTTATTGTATAGCCTTGATAGAGCATCTGCAGTAAGCATTTTCTTGCCTGACTTGTACTCAATTTGCATAGGGTATCTCTGTATGAGACTCATTTATTTGGCTTGTCTTCTTGACAGGTGTTGTTGTGTTTTAAAGAATATCAATGACTTGTGGTTGATTAGCACTTTATATATTTATGCTCCTTCCAGATAACATTGTCACTTGATCAGGCAGTGAACAATAGCTACCAGTTCCTTATCATGTATTGGGTATCTTTTTTCACCATCAGATAGCTTCCTTGACTCATATACCACAGGGAGGAAATCCTTTTCTGTAGTCCGGATTTGGAGTACTCCTCCAGTTTCATAGGTGAAAGCGTCTGTTTCCAATTTATATATCTCTTCATGGTTTGGGTACTGCAGAATAGGGGTGGTGACCATGCGCTCTTTGAGTTGTCTGAAGTGTTGATCCCTTAGTGGTATACATATAAACTTGGTTGTTTTGTCTCTGATGGCTGATAGGGGGAAGTTAGAGAACCCCAGTCAGGAATAATCTCCTAACATAGGCCACCATGCCCAGAAAGATACAGAGTTTGCTCTTGTTCCTTGGGGCTGGCATTTCAGTTATGGCGCATATCCTTTCTAGGTCTGGTTTGATTTCTTCCTTGCTGATGATGTGACCAAGGAATGGGAGTTCAGCCAAAAAAAAGTTGTGATTTGAGGATTTGGCAATATGTTGATTTTATTTGAGGGTGCAGAGGACCAGGCGGACGTCTTCCCAGTGTTGTGCTAGAGTTGGACTATAGATGATTATGTTGTTCAGGTAGATGATTGCTTGTTTTCTGATGTGTTCCTTGAAGACCTCATTCATGAAGGTCAAAAAAGTGCTGGGAGTGTATTTCATACCAAAAATTGAGAACCACACATCCAAAGGACCCATACTTGGTTCTGAATGCTGTCTTTGGGATATCTTCTGTTTTCACACAAATTTGGCAATAGCCTGCTGTCAAGTCAATTTTTGTGGAGATTTATGATTTCCCCAGGGTGTCAAAAAGTTCATCAATCAGGGGCAGGGACTACCTGTTCTTAATTATGACCTTGTTAGTGCCCTGTAGTCTGTGACTAGACAGAGTCCACCATCCTTTTTTGCCACAAAAAAGACAGCAGCACCAAAAGGCAATTTAGAAGGTCAAACAAGGACTTTTCCAAGGGCTTTGTCAAGATAGGCCTTTAAAGCGTTGTCTTCCTGAGGTGTGAGACAATAAATGGGGTGTGCCTTTGGTACACTTCCCTTGAGATCAATTTTGTACTTTATGCCGCAATTAGGTGGTAGGCCTGGTAAAGTTTCTTGTAATACAGAGGGAAATTCAACCACCAGTTGTTCTCAAATTTAGTCCCTCTTACATCTGGTTTCTGTATTTTTAAAGTGGATAACCTCATACGTGCAAGAGCTCCAATTAATCTTGCTGGGGTCCTTTTCCTCTTCTGTTTTAATGATCTTTACAAACATGTGGTCTCTCATAAGGGGTATAAAGATGAGTTAGGTAGACATGGTGTACCCCACCTTGTTGTATGGTGAGGGTAGCACTATCCCAGTCAATGTGAGGTTTGGTCTTTCTCATCTAATCTAAACAAAGTATAACACCATATTTAGGGATTGGTATGATAGGACCACTAAATGTAGTCTGCACATCTATAATTTAGGCGCAGAAAGGTTTTTCTTCTTTGGTGACTGTTGTGCTTCTATTGGCCGCCATGATGAATCTCCTGATACTGCTTTGGGTAGTAGGTAGTTTCATGAAGTCAGAAAATTCCTTGTTGAAAAGAGATTGGTCTGCTCCAGTGTCAAACAATGTTGTGCCTTGATACCTGCAAAAATAGAAAGGATAAGTGAGAGTTTATTTCCAGTTTGGTGGCAAATAGTAGAGGATCACTGGAGGGGACTTGGATCATGATGGTTGAGTCCTTGTCTTAGTCCCTGTACAATTCTTGCAAATCAGGGGAGGGCAGCTTGCCTAAGCACTCCCCTAAGCTTTTTCCTCCTTATTGGTATCTTTGGTGCTGGCCTGGTTGTCTTGTGCAGTGCAATTCCTGGTTTGAGGATGGGTATTGTTGGCTCAGTTGTTTTGCTTATTGGGGCGAGGTTCTCTCTTAGTTGCAGGGTTTTTCTTGCGCTTGTTGGTGGTGAGTAGATTGTCAGATTTTTGTGCAGCTTGTTTTCCCTCTAGGAATACATCCTTGAGGTTATTGCAGCAGTCATGTTGAACTGATGTCTAATGCATGTGGGAAGGCCATTTTAGAACTCCAGGCGTGGTCCAGATTCATCAAAGTTGATGATTTAAAAGCACAGTCATGTAGTCATTCTATGCTGCAATGGATTCTTTGATGGTTCCTATCATTTTGAAGGTTTGAAGTTTGGTCATAATCATCACCTCCAAGTCCTTCATGGAGAACTTTTTGAGGAATGCAGCCTTGAACACTTCCCAATTTTCCTTCTGGTCAGGATGTTGGGCTAGCTATTTGGTAACAAAATGTGAAGCAGTTCCTGTGACGCAAAGGGCAATTTTGCTGATCCAGAGTCTTTGGGGGTAGTACACTTGTCTAATTTTGCTTTGTGTACTGTTGATCCAGAGGGAGGCGTTTTTGCAGCATAGCCCTGTGAAGGCACCAATTTCAGTGGTGCACAGGTGTTGAAACAGAATATTGGGTTTTTCAGGTTGTGTAGGCGCTTCTGTGCTTGGCGTGGTGGGGAACAGTCTGCCAGCTTTGAGAGTGTTGTACTGATTAATGGGTACAAGGACGTTATTGTAGATGACAAGGCCTGGGGAAACATCTTGTCCTACTTTTTAATCTCTCCAGATGTTAGGGAGTGACATTATTTGGGTTCTTTTCTTGTGAGGAATTTTTCCTTTGAGTTGGGTAGGTATGGATAACCTACCTGTGCTACCACTGTTGTGTTTATACTTCTGGGAAGTATAATAAACATAAAGGGGAAGATTAAGAAGAGAATGATACTTTATTGGATATGAATATAGAATATTATATAGTATCATGACAAGCCACATGTCATCCATGTACGTCATGAAAGTCATGGGGCTTATCTGAGTAATGTTCCTCTTAAGCCACAAGGATTATTCAAGCTGTGTTCCTATTAGGACCTGTATTTTTTGATCTTTATATAGTTGGCCAAATAATAGTAGCGCCACCAACTTAATGATTAGTTGGTGAGTCATCCAGTGACTCATTTGGTGAATCACTTGGTGTGTTAATTCCCCAAGAGGGAGTAATCAAAGATATTGCAACAATATCTTAATTTCCTGGAATAGAAGAAGAGAGTTTCTTTCTGGCAAAAAGGAAAGTAAAAGACTTGCAGATTATAAAAGCCACACAAATATGGATATACTTGTCTTTATTTGGGGAAATGATTCTAATTAAATAGTAGACTGATAACATAGATCATTAACTAGTTAGACAGTATGGCCAATGAGTTCATCTGAGCTGAACTTGTACCAGGATCAGAAGTGCACAGGTATCATAATCTAGAATGGGTGTTCATTGATGTTGACCCATTTAAGGAAGGAGGACAACTGTTGAATTCGAATGCAAAGCCAACCAAGTCATTGTAAGTATCAAGCTTTGAGTTCCATATCAGAATAGCATTAACAGCACAATTCACAACATCTCACCCACAAGATTGGATACAGGGAGTTGATACTTGTAGAGTAATTTGGCGTGGACACAGGAGAAGAGACAGCCAGAAGACAGTAACTTAACAGTGTACTCAAAGCCCTTCCTAAAGGTAACTGTTGTGTTTGGCTCCTGGGGACAACATCCAGAATGCCAAACAAGAAATTTTTATAACAAAAAATTTGAGGTTTGAAGCTAGCCTTGGGTTAGCCCTCAGGGAAAAATTAAGGGCACACACCTTAATTTCCTGGAATAAAAGATGAGGAATTCCTTTTGGCAAAAAGGAAAGGAAAAGGCTTGAAGAATATTAAAGCCAAACAAATGTGGATAAACTTGTCTTTATTAGGAGAAATGACTCTACTTAAATAGTAGACAAGGGCCAATGATCACTAATTAGGTAGACAGAGTGGCAGAGGGGATCACATTGAGTTGAAATCATACCAGGATCAGTTGAGGGCTGGTATGGTATTCCAGAATGGGTGGATATTAGAACATACCCATTTGTGGAAGGGGAGGAATTCCTGAAATTGAAAGCAAAACCAACCAAATCTTTGCACATATCAATATTTGAAGGCCATATCAAAACAGCATTAATGGCGCAATTTCTAACATCTCCCCCCTCAAGATTGGACATAGGGAGTTGATGTTTGCAAAGGAATTTGGAATGGACCCAGGCAAAAGGACATCCAGAAGACAGCAATTTCACAGTATACTTGACACCCTTCTTAAATGTGACTTCACAGGGCCCAACCCAGAGGGAATCTAGCTTATAAGCTCTATCACCTGTACAATCCTGGTAGTACAGAGCCAGGTTGCCTATTTGATCCTCAGAGAGGGGGGCTCTAGAAGCATTGGACAGGGAGAGCTCCAGAGCCTTGATCTTGTAAGCAGTGGAATAAGCTGTTGCTTGGATGTCAATGATACAATCAGTTAAATCATTAACATGGGCCTCAGGATTTTCAGACACATCAACTTCAATCAAGGGGGTCCCAAGATTGAGGGGGTGGCGGCTTCACGCCCATACAGCGTGGCAAAAGGGGACTGACCAGCTACTTGGTATCTACTGAGTTGATAAGCAAATAGGGCAGCAGGGAGGAACATATCCTAATTGGCAGCGTCAGAGAGCATGAGTTTCCTCATTATAGACACCAGGGAAGAATTGGCTTGTTCAACAGCTCTATTAGTGGAAGTGTTATATGGCGCAGAGAAAGATTGGTGGGTACCAATAGCTTCAGCAATAGACATGATGAGGTGAGCATTAAAATTGGTGCCATTGTCAGAAAGCAGGACTTGAGGGCAGCCATGTTGGTAGAAGATATCTTGTAGCAAGAAATTCTTAGTGGTCTTAGCAATTATATCTTTTGTAGCTCTGGCTTCAACTCATTTGCTAAAATGGTATATGGCAACTAAGATAAATCAACACCCAGACCTAGACCAAGGGAAAGGCCCAATAGCATCAATACTCACAGTGTGGAAGTCATGTTTAGGGGGGATGATATTTAATTGGTTTTGGGAAGGGTGAGGGCGTTGGAGTTGACACAAATGACAAGAGGCAAGAACATCAGGGATCAGAAGGCTCATGTTCTCTCATTAGAAGTTCTTGCATAGCCAGTCATGAGGTTTAGCTATACCTCCATGTCCAGTGTCAATGTGAGCTTGGAGGAGGATGGCTATCCTCATTCTAAGGCAAATGTAGGGTAGATAGGTAATGTTGACTTTTTTGAAGAGCTGCCTATCTCAAATTACAGTGTCCTTGGATAGAGCTTGTAGCTACAGTCAAATGTCTTCTGGCTTAGTGGTCCAAGAGTCAGGGTGACCTATTAATTTTGTATAGGCAATCATCTTCAGCAGGGTGAATATCTAGTATTGGCATCCTTGACAAGCCATCAGTGTTCTGATATTGGGCCCCAGGACGGTGTATCACAGTGAAATCATAGCCTTGCAGGCGCAGAGCCCAACATGCTAGTCAACCTTCAGGTTCCTTTACTTGTTGAAGCCATTTGAGGGAGGAGTGATCTGTGATCAACGTGAAGTGGATCCCATAAATGTAGTGCCTGAACTGTTTTACAGTATGCAGCACTACCAGACATTCCTTTTCAGTGATGCTGTAGTTCTTCTTGTGTTTATTGAGGACCCGTGAAGAGTAGGCTACAGGTCAATCCACGCCTTTTTCATCAAGTTGGGCTAACATGGCACCCACAGCTACTCTGCTAGCTTCAGTATACAAGATAAACTCTTTGTCATAATCAGGGTAGACCAAGATAGGAGCCTCTTTGATCTTGGCCTTCAACACTTCAAATGCTTGTTGCTGGCTATCAGTCCACTCAAAGGGGACGTTGCAAAGCAGTTGGATGAGGGGATCAATCAGTTCAGAAAAATAAGGTATGGACTGTTGGTAGTAGCCAATCATACCAAGGAATACTTGGACCACTCAAATATTTGTGGGAGGTAGCATCTTGTCAATGGCTTCCACCTTATTATTCATGGGGCAGATTCCCGTTTGTGCGACCTCATGACCTAAGAACTTGAGTTGCTCTTTAAAGAAGGAGCACTTAGAGGGTATGAGCTTCAAGCCAGCTTTGCGGATCTTGATGAAGACAGCCTTGAAGTGTTCCAAATGGTTGGTAAAGGTAGCACTGAATACGTTGATGTCATCAAGGTACACAAGAACACAAGAGAGCTTTAGATCTTGTAGGATGGAGTCCATAGCCTGTTGATGTAGCAGGGGCATTGCAGAGTCCTTGGGGCATACAAGTGGGTTCAAAAAGGCCTTCTGAGGTAAAAAGCGCAGCCTTTTCTATATCTTCAGGAGATAAGTCAACTTGCCAGTATCCAGAGGCTAGATCCATGGCTGAGAAAAACTTGGAACCACCCAGCTGTCTGAGAGCATTTTCAATTCTGGGTAAGGGGTAGAAGTCTTTCTTAGTGAGAGAGTTCAGGCAGCAATAGTCCATTACAATGTGAATTCTTCCATCCTTCTTCCTGAGGATCAGTAACAGGGAGACCCAAGGGCTCTGAGAGGGAGCTAGTAGCTGTGACAGTCCACATGTTTGGTGGTTTGCAGGCGGGGCTAATGTTGGCCAAGCAAAAAGTTTGGTTGTTTGTTGCAGGTAGAGGCTTAGTAGGTAACATAGGACTACTATGGGTAAGTGAGGTGAGCCTAGTAGGTAACATAGGACTACTAGGGTAAGTAAGGCCTGGCTGGTAGGTAACATAGGACTACCAGAGGCAGATGTTGCCTCCACCCAGCAGAAGATATTGGCTACTTTGGGCTATAGTTCTTCACCTAGCAGGAAACTGTGGATGCAGAAGGGTGAAGACTGAGATAGCAAGCAGGGAACTTTGTCTGTCTGGGGGGGAGAAGTTTTTGGACCCCTGGCAGGTAACGCAGGCTTCCAGGGAGGGGAAGAGCTCTTAGGGCTCTACATACCCTAATATACTTACAGGAAGTCTGTGAGCAAGCATACTACCTAACAGACTGGTAGAGTGTCCTTGTTTATGCCCTTATGGGAGCTTTGGGGGAGCCCAAAGTAATCATTGGAGGGCATGGATATGCTCAGGGGTGTCTCCAGGGTAGCTTCTTGGGGAAGCAGCTACAGAACTTGGTGTGATCAGGCCTCTGGGAAGTAAAGCTGATTACTTTGCAACAGAAGCCCAGACTTAATCACCTGGGTAAGTAAAGACAATGAATAGACATTAATCTATGGTTGAATGGCCTAAGTAGATTGCCACTTGCGAGAGCCCAGTCAAACGCCAGTTCAATGTAGACTCATGCCTGGGTCTACAAGTTCTGATAATGGGGACTGAGATAAAGAACCAAAGTGGTTCACAGAATTAACAGAGAAGACTAGCAGGAGGGACTATTTGGTCACAGTAAAGGCTGGTTGATGGACTGTTAATTCATATTGAATTGTAGGAACCAATATGATTTGTGTGTAGAAGAAATAAAGGAGGTTCCTAGTGAGGATTAGTTGAGGAACTGGTTGAGAATAAGCTGAAGGACCAGAAGATTATGATGCAGGACTAGCTGATCATGATGCAGGTTGGCCAAAGGACCAGTAGATTGTGTTGCAGGAGTAGCCAGAGGACTGATGAAGTTAATGGACTGATTGCTGGTTAAGCTGAAGTGCTGGAATATGAGCTGGCTGAAAAATCTGAAGATGATGGTGAAGAACTTGTGGTCCGGAGAAATGAGCCAAGATTTTGCTGAATTGATTTGCCAAAGTGGGAAGATGTGGAATATTTTGCCTTGATTTAGTATTAAAATCAAGAAGGAATGTGGATAAAAGTGTGGGTAAGATATTTATTTATTAAGTTCCTAGGATAGACAAAGGTATGTTGCTATAAGAGCGGGATACAAAATTTTTTTTGTGGGACATTTTGCTTGGATTTTACTATATTTGTAAATATATGAGGAAAACGTTGAAGAGGTCCAAAAAGAACAGTTTAAATAGTATTCTACTATTTAAATGGGTTTAGGTTGAATGCAGGGAGCACTGGTGCTGGAATATTGGACTGGTTAACGCTTTGGTGCGCCAAGAGTTTTCAATTTGAGTGGTTTGAGCTGTGGAAATTATTTTTATAGTTGGATCCTGGTGGAACTTCAGGAATGGTCTATTTATGCGCTCTGTATTCACTTGTTGAGTTCTGGCAGGTTTCCTGATGAAAATGATTGGTTGGAAGCCAAAAGCTTAAAGTATAAGCAAGGAAATAGTGAATTAATACTTTAAGCTTTTGAGAAAGTAAGTTTGTAAGCTTAAGTTATTATAGGAAAAAGTGAGCGGCAATGGTTTAAGCTTATTAAGAAAGCCATTTTGAAGGCGGAACTTTTGGGAAAAGGACACTATAAGAAGGTGGCTGGCTGGAAAGTTACAGGGTCTTTTCAAGGTCTTTTGGAAGGCTTTTGGAGGTCTTTTCCAGGTCTGATGAGTTTCTGCCAAGAGGTTTTGGAAGCCGTTTGATCACCAGCAGGAGCTTGGTTGGACTGATACAACCCAAGATAACGGAGCAGGAGCCCAAGAATAAGAAGCTGGATCCTAAGCGCGGCGCTGGAGTCCAAGTTTAAGGTACCAGCGTCCAAGTTTGAGGTGCTGGAGTCCAAGTTTAAGGCGTTCAAGTCTAAGAAGAAGACGTCCAAGACTAAGGTGCAGGAGTCCAAGACCAAGTAAAAGGAGTCCAAGATATTGTTGGAGGACTCCAAGTATTGGCAAATCCTTATTGTTTCCTTGACCCCCCGGGCCATATACCAGAAGGTTTCTAAGAGGATCTTCCTTCTGAGAGTGAATAAAAGCCCATTTTAACCCTATTTATATTTCTGAGATACATTTTCCTTTACTAGAGAAGGACAAACCCTTCCAGAAAATCCCTGGCTACAATCCAGGACACACTTGGGGACTAGTGGACAGGAACCCCATAGTAGCCCAGCATCTAAGAGCTGCTTAAGCTCCTTATATACCTGAGCATCCTCTACCCTACTATGGCAGTATGGTTTGGCACAAAAAGGGAGAGCATCACCAGTATCAATCTGATGGATGACCCCTTTAGCTAGGCCATAGTCCATAGGTCCAGAGGCAAATATGTTGTTAAACTGATTGAGCAGGTCCAACACGTCTTTTTGTTGGATGGGAGACAATTGGGGGAAGTCAGTAGAGGTGAATAAGGAGAGAACTTGGGGATTATGCTCAGGTAGATTAAAATCACTAAAAGTTCCAAAAGGGTAGAGGGATGTCACTTGTTCTGCCCCCAGTATACGACCATGCCCTATAACCTGGCCTTGGGTCACCTGCATAGGCAGGGCTGTCAGGTTGGCAAGCAGTAATTGTACAGGCTCTTTGTGGGTTTGATCTAGAATCCCTGGACACAGGTGGGGTTCTTTACGGCTTAGGGATTCAGGTGAGTAGAGTTCCAAGAACAAATTTTCAGGTAGTTTGTAAGAAATCTGAGAATCAATCACCACCTGGGAGCCTAGAGTTATGGTGATAGCTGCTGGGGCAAGAAGAGGTACCCCTTCTTCCGCAGGGCAGGAAGGAGGAGGGGTGCACATGTTGGAGGAGTGAGTCCTTTACTTGAGAGAGAAGATACCTGTGGGGTACTCAAACACGTAAGTTTTAAGATGTTTTCCTGGGAGGCTCAGAGATTCCTCAAAAATCAAAGTGACCTAATATCCTAAGAGCAAAATATATTCATCTTGTAAGTTTACAATCCTGTTATATTCTTGAAGGAATTGTGTACCAACAAAGAGGTCATAGCTTTTGTTCTCAAGGACTACAGTGGGGGAAGCAATGAGGAGTTTCCCAAACCTCATGGGTAGAGTGGAGTAGACACCAATGGCCTGAGTTTGTGCTATTCCAGCTGTGTCATACAACTGAGTGTAGTTGAGGTCAGGGGCCAGCTTAAGTTTATTCATTAGTTTTGAAGATACTACACGTTAACTGGAGTACCGGTGTCCAGGATGGCTTTGATTTTAACCTTTTGGATTGATACTTCCACACAAGTTGTATCTTTTCCAAAGGGGGGAAATACAGCCAAAACATCCTGCGCAGCCTCTAGCTCCTTCTCCCATTTAGCTGACATGCACCTTAAGGCAGGAATCTCCTTATACATAGTTTACAGTGGGAGAGAGACAGTTACGTTTTGGAAGAGAGCTTCAGATAGCTTGGCTGCTTCCTCAGAAGAATCAATCAATACAGGAGGTCAATGAGCCTGGGCTAGGTAAGGGCAAGCCACCATGACTTTGGCTTCACTTGAAGGTTCTTGAGAAGTGGTGGTGGTCTTCCCAGAGCAAAGCTTGTACAGGACAGAGACAGTTTCCAGAACAGCCAGAACAGAATAGCCATAACTATCAGAATCTTCAGGGTCTGAATCACTGGAGAGATTGTAGAATAGGTGAAGAATAGTTGAGCCAGAGGAAGAAGGAGCTTCCTCATCAGAAGGAGGATCAGGGGGAGACAGGGGAGATTGGTCAGCAGAGAGCGTCTCTGCCTCTAAGCTGACCTCTCTTTTCCCGCCTGTTCCTTGGGGTCACAGTCTTCCACTCAGGTATTAGTGCAAGTACACAAGTGGTGCCTTATTTGACCACAGTTATGACAACCTTGCCTCTTAGTCTGTCCACCTGAACCCAGCGTCATAATGTGTGGCATAAGAGAGGTAGTCCCAGCATTACTGGCTTTATTTTCACATATCACATACCCCAATAGGTCAAATGCATGTCTTGCAAGAGCGTCTTAATACTCTTCATGGAAGTGAGTGAAGCCTTGTGTGCCTTAAAGTGTAGGCATAGAAGCTGGTTCACTTTCAAAGCATTTGAACAAGCTGTATAAGCTTCCTGGGGAGTGAACTGTCAACTGGTGATTAACTGTTGGCCTTTAATATAGAAGCAATTCGCAAACTCAGCCAGGGTTTCATTGGGCTTAAAGGCAATGTGCATAAATGCATCCTTTTTGACCCCCAAGCTGAGATCTCTTCTAAACTCCTCAAAAAGGAGACGCTTCATGTCCTCCCAAGTGACAATGGAGGGGAGTTTGGGGACCACCACTTCTTGGCATGTGGGATGAAGACAGGTGAGAATATGTTCCTTTTTGAGCTCATCAGTAGCCCTACACATTGCAGTCTTGTAAATTTTTAGAAAGGTATAAATGGTAGAGGTTTTAGGATCAAATATCTGTCTGAAGGTTGGCTTGTAGTTTGGATCAATGGACAAGGAAGAGAACTGACTGTTGTCACCTGGGTTGAGGATGTTAATGGGAGAATTGCCCTCAAACTCAGATTCAGCAGCAGGTTGTCTAGCCCAGAGGAATCAAAGGCTTTCCTCTAGGGTATCCAAGGTAGAGCTTTTCTGTCCACTAATATCTCTAGCAGTGGCAGCAGCAACTCCAAATTTGTCAATCTTAATTTGTTGCACTAATAAGGTGCCAGCAATCCTGTTGAGGCAAGTAGTCAGGGAAAAGGTCTGCGTAGCCAAGGGGATGACCTGTCCATTCATTGTATTGATAAAGCAGGAGAGGTTTTGTACCTCTCTTTCCAATGTGTCCTGCCTATCAGCAACATCATTTGTTACTTCTGCAAGCTGATCCAGTGAGCGTGCACAGTTAACCTGAGGTTGCCCTTCCAATCCAGGGCAGCAACCATGATTGTCCTAAGCAGGAGTATTAACAACTTCAGTTTCCTCTTCAACTTCTGACTCAGAGGACAAGTCCTCAGATTTAGAGAGGTGTTGTCTTAAATACTTGATTTTGCCTTGCAAAGTAGCTACTTGATCAGTGAGCAAAGCAATGCAAGGGTCAGGCATAGGTTCAACTGTAGAGGGGTTCTGAACAGAAGGATGACACCAAGTGGTAGCCTTAAGCTCAGCTAATGCTTCCCATACCTTGGCTTCAAAGTCAGATGGGACCTCGACAGGAGGAGCAAGAGGAGTCACCTCAATAGATACTACTATATCATCCAGATAACTTTGCACTTGATATAGAGTGTAACCTAGTGCAGCCTTATACAGACCACATTGATGCTGCAGATGGCGGCCCCAAGTACCAACATGAGCTCCAACCAATTCAAGTTGAGAATTAATATGTTTTGGAACTGGTTAAGTTTGCTAACCAGAGTCTCAAAATCCTGGCAATGCTTTAGCAGAGAGGCCTTAATTTGTCCACACCACGCTGCTTGATGCTCATCCAATTTGCATAGTTGATCCTTGATGTATCCATGGAGCAAGGAACAAAGGGAATTTAGTGAGGCAGTCAAGTACTTCTGGGAGGCCAGCGAGCCGCGCTGGTTATTGGAAATACACACAAAGAGACTGTGGGACCATTCTTGATATGCCATATTCTGAGCATGGTTGTTTGAGACAGCGGTGGCTACAGCATTTAGAAGTTGGTTCTGGGATCCTAATGCAAGTTGATGGTGAACCAGGGCGGGTTGGATGAACTGGTTGACTAACATGCCAATTTTATCTATGGACTCCATCAGCGCAGGGGGAGACCAAAGTCCAAAAGGAAGGAGTACAGGTCTTCAGAAGCGTACCCAGGACAAAGACCAGGGATAGTGTACATTGCCACAGTGCCATAGTGGAGCAGGGAGCAGGCAGCAGCACAAGCTTGCTTGTAGTTGAGAGAGAAAGCTGGAAGGGGGCCCACACGGGCCCGGGGGACAGCACCAGTACCATAGAAGTTGAGGGGGGCATTGGTGATGTCCTCTTCTAGAGGAGGACTAGAAACTTTAGGTTGCTTGGGTACTTCAGGAACAAAGGGGGAAGGACCAGAGAATGTACTTGGGAACAGGGTAACTGAGGGGCTTGCAGCCCCTGTAGTGAGCACCAATGTCATAATTTTATGCTTACACAAGGCCTATGAGACAGGAACCCCTGTAAGGGTAGAGCCTAACCCTGTTGTCCTAGGACTGGTTGACTATTAAAGGAAGACTTATAATAGATATATGAATAAAGCTTATTTATTAAAAAAAGGAATGAGGGGATTATATAGTCACTCATTCCATCTTCAGGATGGACAGAGGGCAACATGAACAGTCATGTGAACATTCAGGAAAGGTTCTATTTATCCTAGTATATCATGTGAGGGATCTACAGAGATCAGGTGATACCGGATGAGTTTCAGAATAAGGCTTGAGTCCCTAGTTTCAGAGATGTGAGCTCAACAAGGCAGGCACTGGTTTAGAGCTTGATAAGAGGAACAATGTATTATTATCCAGTAATAGAATCACAAACACTGCTGTATCTCTGGAAGTACTGAAGATTAGATCAAAGTATAATAAGCCTTTCTAGAGTAGTTTTACATGAAAAGTGTGATGGTGCAATAACATTGGTAGTCTAAATATTGTCTAAGCCCAAATTGATAGCATAATACTATTGAATATGTGGATCAAATTAGTACTAAGCGTATCATAGTGAGATATCTTAATACCAAAATTCACGGCACACTTGAGTCTTGGGCTCCTGCACTTTGCTCCAGCTCCAACTTTTTATCTCCAGTTTTAGCTTTATTATCTTGGTCTCCTGAACCATTATCTTGGGCTTCTGCACATTTGTCTTATGCTTTAGTCCTCTTTGGGGTCCTTGTGGCTTTTGTAATCCACTTGTGTCAGTCCCTGAAAAGCCTCAGATAGCTTCCCATTTAATAGCTCCTTTTTCAGTCACAACTCTCTATCAGAACTCTGGTTTTTAAAGCTTAAACTATTCAGTTTTTTCTTTTTATACAATATATTAAGCCTTATTACTTACTTCAGCCAATAAAAACCCTGAATTTTCTGCTTTTGCTCCTCATTTTTTAGGTTTTAACTCTTTAGTTAAAGCCCTCAAAACACTGATCAAACAGGCTTTGACCTGCAGCCAATCAAATGCTCTGATTCAAAGATTTTGCCAAACAGTTCACCCAAATGACTTGCTCTTGATCATGGTTCAAACCTGGCACTGTCTTGCTCCGGATAAACAACTGCTCTGCGTTTTGAACAGGTTTGCTGTAAATCCTGTTACATTTCTCTGGCAAAACTCAAGCGCTAATGCCTATGTTTTACTTAAGAGATTTTAGGACCCTTAATTCTTCAAAGTTTCCCCAAGTTTCTCTACAATTTCTTCAAAATTTACAACTTTGAACTTGCCCATCACTTGCCTTTTGCCTTCCCTTAATCATTTTGGCAAAATTCTGACTTTTGTTCTCACAGTTTCTCTGTTCTGTTTTTGGCTTCCTTCCAGCTTCTTCTTACTCAATCAGCTCTTAATAATTTAAATTCTAATTCCTGTAAATAATTTTTTATCTCCTTCTTTCTACTTATATGTATTTAATTCTTTTATATCATATCTTTGGCAGCTTAAAATCTTTATTTAACTGCTTCTTATATTGACATTTCCTCTCTTAAGACACCAAAATCAGCATTCCAGCCTCTACATCAAATCTGGCTAGTCCTTTCCAGTCAACAATCTGTCCATTTCAGTTAGCAATCCGTCCATTCCAGTCAACCATCAGTCCACATTATGAACCACCTAGGTTCCAATCTTCACAATGATCTTCCATTCCCTCAACTAGTCTTCACTGTGATCATAAAGTCTGTCTTACTAGTCTTCACTGTTGATCCTTCATCATGAACCACTGTGGTTCCATTGTCAGTCCCCATTACCAATACCTCAGACTCAGGAAATAAGTCTATAAGGCTACTGGTGTTTGACTGGGCCCTTACAAGTGTCTTTCACCTGGGCCATTCAACCACAAACACTCCTCATGTCTGTGCATGTCAGTATTCACCTTTTTCTTATAGCTGCTATTCTTTATCTATTCTTATTTTTCTTTATGGCTTCTAAAATTTCTCATGATTATTCTATTTCAGTTTATTCATGTTCCCCTCTTTTTCCTCTTCATTTTTTACTTTTGGGCTCAAAATTACTTTTGTTTAAAGCCTAGTTACAACCTAAATGCTTGTTAATATTGTTTTTGAACTTTCCTTACCTTCTGCTACCAGATTCAAACCCTGGACCTACACGCAGAAGTTAAAGAGTTGGCTCCAAACTACTTACTTTTTACTATACACTTGATTAAGTCCTCTCAAGCTTTGGACTTAGTTTTTCCCTTGCTTTTTGCTTGCTTTCACTATCAAAGCATTGCTGTAATTGCCTTCTTCTCCTCTTTGTCTCCTTTACGTAGTTTAACTTATCTAAGTTAAATTCACAATATCTGATTCCCTCAACCTCTATTTTTCAGAAATGTTTCCTAACCAAAAATGGTTGAACTTTCCACCTCAATTCTTGCATTTCACAAACAAAGCAAAATAAAAGGCTTGGTTTTTCCAGTCTCAACAATAAGTTGAGATTGTTTGACTTGCACACCAAAAAGGTACTTGTTAGGTTTTGTGGCTTGTGTTTTCTCTTCCAATTTTTAATCCTAGCTCAATCTTAGTCCATGATTCCTTTTGATTTTATCCTTCACCAGTTAAGAAGCTTTTATAGTAGCACCCACAATTTAATTATTGATAGCTTCAATCCCCCTGCTAGTGCAGACCATTTTCCAGACCTAGAAATTGACTTTTTAACCAAATTCTCAGTCATTAAGACTGGTATCTAATTTATTTTCTTAGGGTTAATAAATTGTCTCAGTCCTTATTTTACTTCATATAAGCTCTTTGGAGCCTTAGTTCAGTTACTATTACAAACCTTGCCTGCCTTTCTATATTTTACAAATATAAAAATTCTTGGTTTAAAGGCTTTAGTTTACAATAATTTGCCCCAAGCCTTCAGACCTTACAGTGCAGTTGGCTTTACTCACTCAGGTGATTAAGTCTGAGCTTTCAGTTGCAAAGTAATCAGCTTTACTTCCCAGAGGCCTGATCACACCAAGTTCTGCAGCTGCTTCCCCAAGAAGCTACCCTGGAGACACCCCTGAGCATATCCATGCCCTACAATGATTACTTTGGGACCTCCCCAAAGCTCCCATGGAACCACAGACAAGGACACCCTACCAGTCCGTTAGATAAGGTGCTTGTTCACAGACCTCCTGTGTACGCACAAGGGCACATAGAGCTATCTTAGCTCCACCCTTTTCCTTGGAAGCCTGTGTTACCCACCAGGGTCATCCACTCCCCACCCCAAGCAGCCAATGATCCCTGCTGGGTGAAGACACTTAACAAGCCCACAGCAGCCAACAGTCCCTGCTGAGCTATCACTTTCCTTACCCCCAGCAGACATCATTTCCTTCTGGGTGAGAATAACTAACCAGCCCCTAGCAGCCAATGGTCCCTGCTAGGCTGATTCATCACTTGTCTCTAGTAGTCCCTTGTTACCTACTAGGCAGGCCTTACCTTCCCTAGTAGTCAATACTCCCTACTAGGCTTATATCTGTCTCAAACCACAGCACATGATTTATTCTCAGCATTGTGTCTTTATTTGAAGCCAAATCAACCCTTGCCTGAAAAACTGCTTTCATGTGGATCTTCACACACTATCATAAGAAAACGCAGTCTTAAGGCCTGTGTCAACAACCATGGCTCAAGAAAAGAAGGGCCAATCAAGACTATCAAAGATTTCAACTAATGAGCAACTCCCCAGCAGCAGTGTCATTTGTCACTCCAGAACCTGGGAGTCCTGGCCATTCAACCTCATATTTACCAATCTTAGAATGAACTCTAAATGTAAAAATATAAGTTTGGCAGTGGGGTACTATATAGACCCATAGACCCTGCGCTAAGACTTTATTGCTATTTTTAAATAAAATGTTGAGACATTGGTTTCCCCATTTATTTCCCTATTTTATTCCTGCCTTTATAAGTTCAGATTAAGATATTCCATCTTCTGGCTCTCTTTCCCCTCTTCCTGCAGTTTATTGTCCACCTAGTGCTCCCTTTGATCCTGTCCTCATTACAAAATACCCTTTGAAGCCCAAATGCAGGGAATTTACCATTGAGAAGATACTTGAAACTGATCCCCTGGCCTGTCATAAATCAAGAGTAAGATACAATAGACAAGGCCCTTGGCATTACCTCAAGCCCTGCCTTTTCAGAGACAAGTACAACCTGCTGTCAGCATATCAATTGGACATGGAACCACCAAGCCCCAAAGCCAATGCCCACATTTACACCCAAACTTCCCTGGACCACTCAAACAAGCTATTTGAGATTTATTTACATCACTCTCTATGGGGTATTTGACACTATAATTTTGTCTGCTAGTCCCTGGTCTTTGGTGGGAAAATCCTTCTCATACCTGTTTAAGCTAGCTCCAATCTTGTGGTGGGCCCTTCCTGCAAAACCTGCAGCCCATTTAAACCCAGAAAATAACAGGCCAGCTGCCCAAGATTGGATCACTGACAGAGAGTGAGTTTTCTCATAATAGAAACAAGGGAGAAGTTTTCATTTTCAACTGTCCCATTATTTGAAGAATTGTAGGGGGCTTAAAAGAACCAATGAGTGACCATTGCCTCTATAATAGATGTGATTAACCTGGCATTGAATTTGGTCCCATTGTCAGGGAGCAGCGTCTAAGGACACCTGTGTTGGTAGAGGATGTCTTGTAGCAGGAAGTTAGCCATAGTATTGACAGTAATGTCTTTAGTAGCCCTGGCTTCTGTTCATTTGCTGAAGTGATCTACTGCTATCAAGATGAATCAACACCTAAACCTAGAACAAGGGAGGAGACCAACAGCATCAATACTTACAGTATGAAATGTATGCTTTGGGGGTGCTAGGAATTTTGACAAAGCAATAATGCCAATTATGACATAGCTCATGGATATGAATTGCAGCTGCCAAATAACATAAATTGATAGTAAAAATTATATGCATATTTGATCAGTAGTAGTCTGCTGACCTGAACCTTAAATTAGCCAATGATAAGTGCTGCCATGGCATTAAATGATACATGATTTGCTGCTGCATCACTTTGGAAAAGATACAGGCTCTGCGGCGCTGCCTAGCAACTTAATTAGGCGCCAAAGTGCCAAACTACTTTTGCGTCAAGCACCCCGTGCCAACTGAAAATTATTGCAAGCGCTGCCTGGCAAATATTGTAGGCACTAAGGTGCCGCTTTACTTTTACATCAAGAAAGAGAGGCACTGGGTTCAATTCCCCATTATCTTGAGTTCCCATATTTATCATATTAATAAGTATTATGACTGAAGTATGCCAGAAAAGTAGAAAGTGATCCTGAAGTAACTAAGTTATTCCATGCCAGCAAGGATCACCTGTGCTGGGTGAAGATGAAGATATTCTATTGGTTGACATGTAATAAGCACCAAACCTAAATTAAAAATTACCCAAATTAGGGGAGTGTTAGAATGTCCTAGAAAACATTGCTAGCAGACCAGGGAGTAACTTTGCAGAAGGCATAAGAAGAATTAATCAAGTACAATAAATCTTAATCTTGCCTTGTCTTTGATATATCTTTAATCTGGTTGACCTTTATCCTAATCTTTAAGTGTTTCTGCGCAATCAGAAGCCATTGCTGGGCAATAATCATGGTTCCATTTGATCTTGGTTCTTCTGATACAATACTACTCATATCCTCACATATGACTGTATTCAAGTGAATGTCCTGTTCCCTATAATCTTAAATAATTGTGGCTCTGTAATACAAAAAGTGCCACATGGGGGATGAGTTTGAACTACTGTTTATAAGATTGTGAGTGTTGCAGATGACAAGTATGGCATGATGAAATAACATCAGGGATAATGAGTTACATATTTTTCTAATATAAGTTATTAATTAGCCAGTCATGAGTCTTAGCCAGACCTACATGTCTGCCAGGATACCAATTGTTGGTGGGAACACTGTTTGACGCAGGCAGAGGGACTGCTGGGTCAGAGGATAATGCCTGCCATAGTATTGATGCCAACTTGATAACATAAGATAAAGAGCAACCAAGCAGGGACCAGGGACCAGAATTGGGCTCCGTGGAATCCACCAAGCCTGTAAGAGAAATATAGAGTGCTCCAAACATCTGGGTGGAAGTGGTGTTAGTGGTTGTGGTGGTGGTGAATTCTTGCGGGCAGTCAAGTTGTAGGGTTAGAGATGGGGTTGTTGGTATCAGATATGTAAGCAGACAATTGTACTTATTGCAGAATAGTCTGGGAGGAACTCTCTACCACTTTTCTTTGCAGAAAATTGCTTTTTTGACTCTAGTTCTTGCCAAGAGGTCAGAGAAGAAAAGTGTATTTTCCAGGATAAACCCTGAATAGGATGGGTTTGGCAGACACTTGGTAAAATTTACAGGTCCAAAGGATGCTCCAGGTGGGCAGTATAGCACGGGTAAGGGGTCTGCAGGATTAACAATAGGAGTGGCGGGGGCCTGTGCGTCTAAGGGGCTGGAATGAAAATGGTAAAATACTAAAAATAGGTAAGGTAGAGCTTGTATGAACCAAAGGTAATTCAACTTTATTATCATAATGACAATACTACTGTCCTCATCTCAGCAGGGTTTTATACTATTAAAATTTGTGTCTTCAAAATTTTCTGGCTTTAGGGTTATGGGCATTCTTCTAATGGGACTTTGACATTTGAGTGATCCTCTTGGGCAACCAATTCTGGGTTGGCTGGTGCTGGGGAATAGAAGTGGCAACACTCTATTTCTCTATCTCTAACCCTGCATCATGTAGCCTGGTCAAATATGTCATTGTTTTGGTGCTGGGGACTGATATTGACTGAAACTTATTGGAGGTTTTGATTTCAGGCTTAGTATAAACCTCCTTTTGGAAAGCAGCTGCCCCAGCATAGGTGTCAGGCACCTGTCCACTTGGAAGTAACCTCCCAAGGTGGTGCATGATTGCAGAGGGATTTAAACCAGTTACCAGTGAACTCACAGGCCAGGACACCATACCAAGGTGAAATAGTTCTCCAAACAGGCAATACCTTCCTAAAAGCAGATTGAATTGTCCAAGAAAGAAGTACACTCCTAAGTAACACAAGAGGAAGGCAGAGGCCAAGGGGCAGAAGATCTGTGGTTCTTTGGTTTTTTTACATACTAGTGGTCCTGAGGTTTTTTCTTCTGAGGCGGGTTGTGGGACAAGGGAGTAGCTGTATACCAAACTCCTGGTATTATCTGGCGCCAGGAGCTATCCAAGAATTGTGCTTTGAGGGAGGTACCAGAGTCTGAACTCAAACCTAACAAAATTCTGGCCAGTACAGCCTGCAAAAAGATCATCTAGTAGATCCATTTAAACCCAAGAGACTCCATAATAGAAGTCTTGGATAATCTAATGGTTAGGATTAAAAGAGGTTTAAGTCAAGCTAAAATAGTCAGTAATTCACTTGGGATGAATGTAGACTTTATTGATTGAAAAAATTATAGAATATGACTTACCAGCTTTATATAGAATGGTAAGCATGGAGTGGTTGAAGAAAAAAGTAAAGGATTTGAGGAGACTTGGGGAATTTACTATAAATTATGAAATCTTGTGCTTAAAAATGGTGGAGAATGGGCTTCTACTTCATAGTATGTGCTTAATTATCAAATTATTCTAATAAATTTGAATTTAAAACCCCACAAAGAGCAGCAAACCCCTGGGGCTATCTTAAGCTATCCCCTGCAGAAACCAAGAGAAGAAGCAGAACAGACACCAGAAACAGAACAGACACCAGAAACAGAACCAGAGGACAACAGACAAGCCAGAGCAAAACCCAAGTTGGGGCAGCTGCCAGCGTCCTCAATATTGCTCAAGGGATCCAACAAATTTATTGTCATCATATCTGATTGGCTAGAACCAAAAGAAAAAGGTAATGATTTGTTCTTTTTGATTTTACTATTGTTTCTTTGAGAAAAAGTGTGTGTGAACCAGAAGAAGACCCAGGTTTAAATCCCATTGCTGTCATTCCTGGATCTGGAGGGTTAACCAGACCCAGTTTCAAAGGTAATAAGGGACAATCAATACTAATTAAAACATGGTTTTTAGGAAAATCAGTAGACCTAAAAGAGGAAAAATTTCTTTTCCTGTACCAGAATTTAAATTTTTGTCAGAATTTTCAGAAGGAACATTCCTGAAAATAGGTTAGGGTATTCTATGGTGTGCCTTTGATTGTGGCCAATGCTTCATTAGTGAAAACTTCTTGACTTAGTGCGCAGGTCATCAAACTTCCCTCATAATTGAGCCCAAAACACCATAGGCTGCAGGTCCTTTGGTTCTCTTGGCTAGTGGCATGTATTTCCTGAGGACCAGGGCTCTATTCTTAGATTTTGGCTTGTGTTAAAATTAGAATTAAAATATTGTTAAAGTCATTTTGAAACATTTAGGGACTTCAACTTACCTGAGAAATACACCATATTATCTCCCTCTTTGTCAGGAATTCATTTCAGTGCATTCCTGTCAACAACAATGAGGCAACACCAAATTTAGATAGCAATTGCAATATTTGCCCAAGTTTAGTTCCTAAAGATGATGAATTAATTAGTAGAGAGTGTTCAAAATTACCTTTGCTTGATATTATGGGTGAAATTAATTCAGGGACAGGGATCAAACCTGCACCTTATCAGGACTTAGCTGTTCTCCTGAGAGGTGGTGTTAATCCTAAATTTGATCCCAGCCAATTTTTACCTGTTAAATTAGGCTTCAACTAATAAAATGAAGCCAAATCAACTCTGAACTGGGTTTTAATCACTAAAGATGACGTCCTCAAAGGAATTGACACTGTTAACTTAATTCTGGCTCCAAAAATCTGGTTCTGTTGTATCTCCTTCTTCAATTCTCCAGCCATCAGGTGAGGAAAATCAAGAGCTTCTCCAGTGCTTGGCCTTCTTAGTAGGCAATAATATGGGGCCATATTATTATATGTTTTTGAAATCACAAATATGATGACTTTAATTTAAAAATCTAGTTTTAAGTTCCAGCTGCCCCCAAATTCCCCAGGTCCATCTCCATCTACAACTTTCCTGATCCCCTTTAATTTTGATCCAACTATTTTTCTGCTATCATACTATAAAAATCTGGTAAGTTATATTCTATAATTTTTTCAATCAATAAAGTCTACATTCACCCCAAGTGACTTACTGTCTATTTTAGCTTGACTCAAACCTTTTTTAATCCTAACCATGAGATTACCCAAGACTTCTATTATGGAGTCTCTTGGGCATAAATGGATCTACTAGATGATCTTTTTGCAGGCTGTACTGGCCAGCATTTTGTTAGGTTTGAGTTCAGACTCTGGTACCTCCCTCAAAGCACAATTCTTGGATAGCTCCTGGCGCCAGATAATACCAGGAGTTTGGTATACAGCTACTCCCTTGTCCCACAACCCGCCTCAGAAGAAAGAACCTCAGAACCACTAGTATGTAAAAAAACCAAAGAACCACATGTCTTCTGCCCCTTGGCCTCTGCCTTCCTCTTGTGCTACTCAGGAGTGTACTTCTTTCTTGGATAATTCAATCCGCTTTTAGGCTGATATTGCCTTTTTGGAGAACTATTTCACCTTGGTATGGTGTCCTTGCCCGTGAGTTCACTGGTAACTGGTCTAGATCCCTCTGCAATCATTCATCACCTTGGAATATTACTTCCAAGTGAGTGGGTGCCTGATACTCTTCTTTGCTGCTGATTTTCCTCAGATGTCTCTCATATAACAGAATTAATTTCTCTATGCTAAATCAGTTTAAAGATATCTTTAACTCAGGCCACAATGACTATGGACTGGTTAAAGATATTATCCAGCAGATATATACAGAAAGTGCCCCTTCATTGTGTTTCAAACCTTATTATTGCAATTGAGTCAAAGATTTCCAGGTGCCTAAAGGACTAAAGGAACTTTTGGTTGCTGAATTTTTAGCCTCATAATAAAATCCTTGGAAAACACCTCTTTTTATCCTTAATAATAAAGATAATAAGCATAGATTTGTGATTAATTGCTGCCCAATTAACTCCCTTGTCAAGAAAGAAATTTTATCCTCTGCCTCATATTAATTATTCCCTTTGTTATCTAGAATGCTCAAAGTTCTTTTTGGAAATCAACTTTCCCTTTAGATACTTACAAATAGACTTTCATCCTGAGGATTGGTAAAAAGCCTCCCTCATCATGTCCAAAGGTCTGTTTGAACCAGCTAGAATACCTCAATGTCCTTGAAATTCACCCACTACCATCCTATATGTAATTATTTTCTCTCAGAGATATGAAGCTCTCTTATGTGTTAGTCTATTTAGATTATAAATGTGTTTAGATCTACTTTCAGTGAACATATAAATGTATATTTATCACAATTTAGGGTGCTAGTTTGAGGTATATGCCTTCTAAATGTGCATTTTCAATTAATATCTCATATTTCTGGGGAACAAAGACACATGGAGTGTAATTCAACCTATGAAAAATAAGGTAGAAGCCAATGAAAAGATTTTTCCCCCCATAAAATTACTAGAAGTTCAAGTATCCTAGGGATGATTGCTTATTATTGGAAATTTATCCCTAATTTCTTCAATTTGAGCAAACCCCTTATCTAACTACTACACAATATCCCCTTTGAATGGACTAATACTCAACAGCTGTACTTCAAAGGCCTCAAGGCCAATATAAAATAGGCTCTTTATCCTGGTCTACCCTGATTATAATAATGAGTTCATTTTGTATACTGATGCTAGTGAAAATTTTGTGGGTGCCATTATGGCTCAACTTGACAAAGATGATGTTGACCACTCTGTAGCTTAATCTTCCAGGGTACTCAATAAGTACAAGAATAATTATAATGTAGCTGAGAAGTAGAGTTTAGCCATTTTATATTCTTTTACAAAGGTTTGGCATTACATCTATAAAATTCACTTCACATTATTCATAATCACTCTTATCTCAAGTGTTTGTAACAGTTGAAATAATCCAAGGGTTTCTTGGCTAGATGGGTACTATGTTTGTAAGGATATGACTTGAACGTTTTTCACAGACCAGGTGCTTAGTATCAAAACACCAATAGGCTATCTTCCATGCTATCCTATCTATACATTCTTCTAATGATGACAGACTATCTGAGGTAATTGGTGTCAGGATCCTCCTGACATGAAACTACTTTATGTTCTGGGCTTAATTGACGTGTTTAAACTGTTGAAATGAGTTTAAAGCTTCTTTAAAGTAGCTTTTATAACAACCTTGATTTAATTATATAATTCCAAGTCTCACAATTCATGTAAAAACCTGTTTTTTAATGCATGAAATTCTCCACTTGCTCTTTTTTATCTTACAATATAGTGAACTAATCTCAATGATTAAACACATTTCTGAAAGCCTGAAAGAGAGAGGATTTGAACTGAGCTATAATCTGTACCATTCAAAAATTTAATACTTGTCTTCTGACACAATTTCTGCTTAATTACCCCTGATTCCTCTCAAACTTTAAACACTAAGTGTAGAAATTTTACTATTATCTCTCCACTCCCATATTCCAAAATTATCTTTCTTGGATTCTCAAATAAATATGGTTTATTCAAATCTCTTTGATCAACTTCTATCTTGTTTACTTGTATTGTTCTTTCCTGTCTGGATAAGCCTGAGTCACTTGAGGATGGTCTTAAGGGTGGAATTCTTGGTGGCCTTGCTCTAATCAATAATCCAGTTTCCAGCCCTGAAAATTGGCTATCCTGATTCAAGGACTAAGAAACCAAAAAATATGCCTAGCCCTTCAGGTGCTTTTCAAGGCTATTGTCATTCAAGATTGCCAGCTATTAAAGAAAGTGAAAGATCTATATCTTTCATAAATTTGACCCATTATGTGTGTAGCTATCATCCTGCAGGGCCATAATAATACTAGATATGGTTGCATGGTCAATGATAAGTTGTACTATTCTATATTAAAATAGGAGAGAACTAAGTGGGAATTCTTTATAACAAAAGAATTGGAGCAGGAAGATAAACCATCAATTTTTTTCTGTCACCTGATTTCAGTCAAGTTTGATCAAACTATAATTTTATTTATATGTAAATTATTTAACTTTACAATAAATTAAAAAAATTAAGAAAGTTCTTTTTAAAAATAAAAGCCATGCTCCTCATATATAATTATTTTAATCTTATTTCTTTTGTATTTAAAAAGCTTAATGTTAAATAAATACTTTTTTAAAAGATAATTAATTAAATACCACTGATAAAAAATATAAAAGAGCATTATAGGTTTTATAGAATAACTTTTATGGGAAAGAATTTCTTTATTTTTAATTTTTTTATTGTTGCAAAGGGAAAAATTACACATGAAGAAAATAATAGTTGGATCCAATTTTACAGAATATCCTCCTCCCAAAAAATTGAAGCTCAAGCTTTTTGCCCTGTTTTGTGATGATGTAAAATAATAGTTTTCCTGGATTTCAGGAAGAGACTGCTTGAAGCTTAAATTATTGCAAAAGCAGAATAAAGATAAGTCCAGATTTTTTGGGGAGGGAAATCCCTTAAATATCAAGGGAATCAATCTTTGTATCATTAGTTAAGACATCAATGTGGCATAATGCTGATAGAGGCTCAGGCAACTAACTAATTGATATCAATTTAAGTTTGGGGAAACTGAAAAATTCAGTTTGAAAGCAAAAACCCTCCATTTCACATTCCATAAATTGAGCCAAACCATCTCTAAATAAAATTGATAGTTCCTGTAAAGTTGGATTTATGACAGCCAAGAACTATGTTTGACTGTGCAAAACTGCTTCTAGGAGAATATGTTCCTCCTAATACCAGATGTGATTTTTTCTGCCATAACTATCAACTAGAGTCCCTGTCCCACAAAAAATGAGTTCAAGCTAATTCCCCCCTCAAATATGCCTTTCACACTGTGAGTATTGATGCAGCTGTTCTTCTCCCTTGCTTTCAATCTGGATGCTAATTAATTCTGGTTGCTGTTGACCACTTTAGAAAATGGGTGGAAGCCTAGACTATCAATTATATAGCTTAAAATACTACAGACAGCTTTTTACTGCAAGACATCTTCTATTGTATGGGTGTGCTCAAGTTTTACAATTAGATTATGGCACCAAATTTAATACCAGTCTAATTATTTTTATAGTAGAGAAAATCAGTACTCATCAATCATTCTCTGCACCATATAATCTCTGCACTAATGGGATTGTTGGAATGATCAACTATACCCGTTTTTCTATAATACACAATCTCAATATTTCTTTTACCACCAATTATGGCTTATTATTGCTAGCTGTCATCTTTGCCTACTGCCTGATCAAACATCATATGAAAGGATAATCCCCTTTTGCTATTATCTACAATGTGAGATGACCACCCCCTCAATCTTGCTCCCCTGCTAATAGAATTGAATGCTTCTGATAATACTGAAAACTGTGTGAGATAATTAACCAGTTGTACTATTGACATTCAGGCCACTGAATATACCATGCCTACAATACCAAATCCTTGAAGTTGTCCCTGTCTAATGAGTCTTAAGGGGTTTTCCGGAATTCTAGGTAGAAGACTTAGTCCTCTAATTGCAAAATTGTTCTGGAGGCTGTACCCATAAGCTGGATTTCCCATGGTTTGGTTCTTGTAAACTTGTCTACAAAAATGGATGCATTATATGGTTAAACTGCTATTTTCTAAGCAGTTGTTCTCTTGGGTACGCACTAAGCTCCTCCACAAACATCAACTCCCCTTGGTCAATATTGAGAGAGGAGAAATGTTGTTAATTGCAAAAAACAGGATTTTTGATTTTGCCTTCAAGTCATGTTGCTATGAGCTAAGATTTGAATGAGTTTGCCTTTGAGATCAATGGTTGCCCCATGTAAATACTTTGTGACACATCAACTTTCATGCTACTCCAGAATCTATCACCTGGCTTATTCTGATCATGGTATCAAATCAGGACTATTCTCTCCTTGTCTACCTGGTGACTGATTTATATCCACACAGACTATTTAATATTTCAACCCCACAGATAAACATTTAGTTCATTTACCTTCTTGTTGTTTTATATTCACTTTTGTGTCTTTAATTTGTTTAAGAGAAAACTAATCACATATTATCCTTCTTGGGCTCTTAAGGTAATAGTCCTTGATCACCCCTGAAGACCTACTTCTGGCTAGCTTGAACATTAAATATTTTGGGGTAAAGATTTCTCACCATGTTGTCTTGGATACTGTACCCAGGTCTTGGACATGATAGTTGGCCTCTTTTTCACCAGTTAGTGGAATTCATCATGGCTACAAGGGCCACCCAGTATCATACAATTTTAAGAGGCAGGTTAAGACATCCTTTAAAATCCCATGATAGCTTGATTGTTTGCCTCCACAACAGCCTTGTTGCACTAGTTAATGAAGGCTAGCCTTCCTACTGGCATCTAATTGCAGATGTGGAAGTTCACCCATCAATGATGAGAGAGAGGAGCATTATGATCCTTGCAACAGCTGATTCCAGTGAAGACATGAGAGCCTGCTACCCAGAAGCAAGGAGCTCAATTATCCTGACTGTCTTCTTGATGAATAGAAAAGTGTTCCCACCACAGTAGCAAGAAGTAGGGCTATACTATGACTTGGAAGCTTCACATAAGGTGGCATGAATCACCTTGGATATGTGGCATGCTGGGTGGAAAAGTAGACTGCAGCAGTGCAAGACCTATAATAAAAACCTGTGAGGGCATAATACTTAAGAGAATAAAGTAATAGCTGTTGAGGTAGAGCTTTGGTGATAGCTTAGCTATGACTCAGTAAAAGATTGTTTATTTATAGTATTTTTCACTGATTGGAAGGCAAAGTTAATACACTGAAGTCATGTGAGAAGCTAATCATGAACAAGGTGCAGAGCTGCAGCTCATAGCTCAAAAGCCCCAGAGTAATATCAAGATTGCTCATGAATGGGGTTCTTGACAGAGCTTGCTTGCTCAGAGAAAGCTTTTGGGCATGTTGCAGGCTTTCAGATATAGGCTTAATCATCAGAATCTTTCAGTTGTTGATGAGATGCTTATACATGAACAACTTATCCATGCAGCACATTATTCATGGGGGTGCATAAAACTCAACATTGATTTTTGTGTATTTCCCTAATTAATTGACCAAAATTAAATTAAATCCTAAATTCTTATTGGTCAAATTAATATTAGTTCTGCAGATGTCAGGAAAATCCTGATAAGCAGATCCATCAAGCGCCCCAAGGCAGCGGCATCCTATATAGGTTCTTAAACCTTCCTTATGTGAAGTTGAGCTTCTGTGAGGTTTACCCAGCTAATGAGGCTGGTTATCTACATGCTTTTAGTAAAGATATTGGCTATAAGTTTAAGCATATTCTAGGAAAAATCTAGCAGTGGGATGAAACATATATGCCTTGCTGGCCTAGGTGAAGTTGTTGTAGATACTAAGTAATATGAGATGATCCAGTAAATATTGTAGCCCTCTGGTATAGGGAGAACAGATTCCCTGGAATGATTAGCCATAAATACTTACTCCATTCTCTTATGGGATTTTCTTGGTGGTTGGTTTCTGATCAAGCCTACTGCTGATATCACTGTTTCAGATGAACTAAAGTTGGTTTGCTATTTTTTAGAGAGAAAAAGGTACATCAGTGGATATAAAAAGGAATGGGAACAAGATTATATTTATTGATAGGGGTTTAGATTCTTAAACCATAGGAAAGCATTGGATCACAAAGGGGTGTCATATATGGCACTGATCTGGACATAGTTTAACAGTGATCTGTGTAAGGATTATGATTAAGGTGTTTACTGCAATCACCCCCTCCTTATAAAGGAATTTGATATTTCATTGTATCAATGGGATTAAGTGATATTGTTATGTTAGATCTGCTGTGGGATGACTTGATGAGGGCCTGGTGTGTTGTGAGATACATTGGAAACTGAGGTGTTTATTTTGATTGTAGGAGTGGGAATGGCAAAGCCCATGGCTGGCAGTATTTTACTACTGATTCTGTCCTATTGGGATCACTAATTTATCACATACATCAGACTGAAGATGATTTATTTTATAGGCCATCATCTGGTATCACACCACAAGGAATAACCCTGTTTTCTCTTCCTCAATAATTATAAATAATTTTCCCCAATCATTTTATCTTCCTTTTATTTAAATGTTGCATTAAGAAATGTTATGGAATTGGAGGATGGGATGATACCAAGTTGTAGGTTTTTTAAAAAAGTTGGTGTCCCAGGCAAATTACAAAGTTTCAAATCTAGGCTTGACTTGTGAGTCAAGAGAAAAGATTGGATGATGGTTGGTATATGACTTGACTTACTTCCTGGAAGGTGGGAGGTCTTAAAGAGGACTAACAGTTTGAATAGTGGTGATACCATGATTTTGATATCAGCCTTTAGCTGTCATTGGCTAATAAAGTCACAGGCCTGTGCTTGGTGCTCCTGCAGAAGAAGGTAGGTAACTTTATATAATCTTGCAGTTAAATATTAATACAGTTAGTAAAGGAGACTAAAAATGATGGTTTGTTTTATTTAACAAAGGCACGCATTAGGCACTTTGTATGTGATAGCCACATGAAATATTGATCAAAAATATGGGGTATTGATGATCAACTATGTAGGTTGCTACAAGGTTAAGCTGATGAGGATTGTTTATATAGGAATTAATTAGTAAATCAGATAATCAGTTGAAAATGGAATGCTTTAAATATAGAGATGTCTGAATAGACTTGAAAGTGGATGGAAGATAGATCAGAGGAAAACTTAACTGATGCATATCAAGTCCAGGCTGTCATAAAAGGTTCTATAGAAAAATCATTTAAGCTAATTAATCACAGTAACCTTTGGGTAGAAAAATTAAATGAGAAATATAATTATTCTAGAGATATTATTGGGATTTTATAGTGAGAGCATATCAATTTGGAGTATGGTATTGATCCTGGTAATGGTTAAGGGTTGTATCCTGGAAGTGATATTGGGAATGATCAAAGTTAGGGTTTATCTTGTTAGTCAAGTGGCAACCAGTATGTTGAAACTAAATAATGTCTCTAATTGGCTACACATGGGAAAGGTAGTAAGTTTAATCAAGCCTAGATAAACCTGCTACTGGGGTTTAGTCCAAAGTTTTAAGTTTGGAGGGCAGGCAGGTGGCCGAGCTGGGGACCAGAGTTCCACAATCGGCAATGGTGTAATTTGATGGATTAGGCTGGGTAGGAACTTTCATACCGGTGTGGGAGGAAAACTTGAGCCGGTTAGTGGATGACTTCGCCATTCGGGTCGCTATGAAACCCAGTAGTGCATCCTTGGTGACGCTGGGGAGGTAAGCGGCAATGATTTTGTCTACAAGGTTAGGAGTGGGTTTGAGATAAACTTACGTTGCTCCTTCTCAACAAAGTATTCCTTGACTATCTTTGGTGAAACGGGGGATATAGTATGGCAAAAGATTAATAGCTCTCGTGTACATTAACTAAGCTGGTCAATGTCGCATTCAAAGTGGCTTCGTTCATCGCTGACATTCCTTTGACAAAGTGGCCCACAAATGCTTCGATACGTGACTCGAGGTGGATGGCAGGTAGATCGCTTTTAACCATAACGCTTAGGAATCCAATAGAATCCATGCTCCACAGGTTAGCATAGACGGAGTATCCCAGCTTGTCAATGACCCGCAGTTGAGAGATACATTGGCTTTTGAACAAAGCGGCTGTCACATAAGCCATGGCAACATCTTCAACTTTCTTGGAGTTATACATATGCAAGTGGTAGCTGATAAGCGAGAAATCGTCAAGCTTCTCATTGACTTGAACGAAATTCTCTTGGATGTAAAATGGGTAAAGGGAAAATGGTAGGTGGTGAGATTTAGATGGGTCTAAGCCAAAAATGTTCTCCGATTGATTCTTGATCTTCACTAAAGCCTCCTTTGTCCTTTGATACGTTGTTGGATCCGATGATGTTGAAGCGGACGGAATTGTAGAAGGACTGCATAAATGTTTGAAATTCTGGGAATTCTGTTCCATTGATTGCCTTCTTTCGCTCGGTAATGTTTCGGTTAAAAGGATCAAGTAGAACAACGGATTTTCGTAGCCCATACATACTATTTATGGGGTCTAAAGTGCCAAGGGATTCCAGTACCATCTCCTTTACCGTTTGGTAGGACTTTGGCGTGATGTTGGGGTTCTTGATTGAGTTGGCAAAATAAGTAACAAGATGCAGGAGATTGGTTTGATATTCAAGTACAAGTGAAATTGATCGCCGATAAGTTTGAGTAGAAACCTGGGGAAACCGAAGGCCAGATGTATCCGTCTGAGTAAGAATACCGTCTAGGATTGCCTTTAGAATGTCCAGGTAGGTGAGAATTTTTGGAGAGGAGTTGTGTTCAAAGTTGAATTCAAGTTCAAAGTAGGAAGTGCTGGATGAATCTGCTGTGACATGCTTGGCGTAGCCGATAGAATTGTTTTTCAACACCACTGCTTCAGGAATGAATTCGGCAGGGATATTTGATTCTTTCGTTATTGGAGGAAATATTGGGATAGAGTTATTCTGTAATCTTCTGCCTTCATGGAAGAAAGGCTATCCAAGAAGGATCTGTTGAACTTTGACGCTGAATAGTTCAATCCAAACCAGGGCTCTGTTTTGAATGGGCCATCAAAGGGGCGGACGTCAAGCAAGACAAAGTTCTTGGCGTTAAAAGAAGAAACAGTTTCCTGTAGCAAATGTTGGTTGAATTCAGGAATACCATTGGAGTAGTCCAGGATGTTTTCGAAATCAGAGCCATGACAAAGCTTATAGCTAAAATCTTTTGCCACTGTGATGGGGGGAGTTTTCTTCATATACCTGGTCTTTCCTTTAAGAAAAAGAGTCTGAAATTTTCTTGATAAGCCCCTTGAGTGCTTATTGCGTTGAGATAGGCAAACAGGAAATTCAGCAATTCATACTTATTTGGATGTGAATCTTTGGCGAAAGAAAACCGAAACTCGACCAAACCAAGAAACTTGATGAACTCGACTTTGAATTCTGTAATCCCCATGAAGTTTCTTGATGCCAGCTCTTCTTGGAAGGAACCTTTTGATGCAAAGAAGGATAACATATAGTCGAGTCGGGGCCGGTTGATTGAGGATACGTTGGGGGAAAATTGAACGCGGATCTCCCTGGTTTTTCTTCCGGGATCTATCAAAATGTCCAAGGGAATGTTGGTGCCGTTGATGGGAAGCGCATTGTTTTTTGGGGAAAGGTTTCTGTCGGGAATATTGGAGAAGCGAGGAACGACCATCCTTTTGAGGGTTTCGATATCTTCTTTGCCGCTAACGACAAGGCTAATCAGGTTTGCAGAGTAGTGCTGCTGGAAGTGGGAAACAAGGGTTTCACGGATGTTTTGTCCTCGCTTCAGGGGCTCAGAGACAAGCGTATCATAATTTCCTGGAGGAAAATACTGCTTCTGTTCAGATTTTAAGATGTCGAACAAAACATGCTGACTGGCCCAAAAAGTGTATCCTGCGGGGGGCGTATTCGAAGTCAACTGCCTTTGCCTCCCCAAGGATGGTTGTTTCGTTGAAGAGTGATTCTACGAAGCAGCTGGAGAAGAGGTATAGGCCTTTTTCCAAAGCCCACGTGCCTACTTCGAAGAAGTAGGATGTTTGGTTCATGTCAGTTTGCGCATTGAACACTCCATCGTTGATATCCAGAAACTGATTGAACGCGTAAGCCTCGGGATACTTTTTGTTCCCATGAATAACCATGTGCTCAATAAAGTGGGCCAAGCCAGGAACATCGGTGGGGCTATCCAGAGATCCCGAGGGAACCATCAATGATGCTGCAGACGCTGTAGCATTTGGATCTGAGATCAACAGCACTTTGAGGCGATTGTTCAAATGTAAGCTCAGGTACTCACGATGGTCTGACAGGTCCTTTTGAATCAATTCGTTGCTTGGGAAGTACTGAACTCCATCCACCACATGTTCCCGGAGGCGGTTGCCCAGGACAAGTAAGAGCGGTAAAAGATTTAATTTTAAATCAAGATGTTCTTATATATTAGGTTAGCTTGGGAAAGCAATGCTCTCTCTTTAAGCTTCCACCAAGCATGTTTGTGTGACCTGATCTAGTATTTCGGTTTCACCAAATCACGTCATGTAAATAATCCACATATCTTCAAACTGGTTCAGATATTCAAACAACCCTATTTCAGGTTTGTGGATACTTAAAACCCAAACATAGTTATTGATGTAAAAATAGATTCTGGTAGCATGCTTCTATTTTAAATATAAAAATAAAACACTTTAAATGATATACAGTAGTTTTCAAAGCTATGGCGCTAAGCGAAATCAACGCATCTCTGAGCGAAATCGAAGTAAACCCAAATCTATTGATAATCATATAAAATCAAATTTTTTAAATTGCGTTTACAGGTGAGTTTTTTCACTTAGCGCCATTGCTTTGAAAACTACTGTATTAAACTTAATAGCAAACCTGTCAAGAGGTAAAGGTGTGGTAAACAGGTGCTGATATTTTTGGTTCTTAATAAAGCAAATGTAGCTGATATTAAACTAATTGGCATTGGCCATTAATAAAGGGATCAATAATTTTATACTCTAGATAATATTTTTCTTATTGGTCTATAATATAAATATTGCAGCCCAGCCAGGAGTACTAGCGACTTGCACTATCTATCTCATCAATATGAGCTAATAAATTTAGAGTTGCACATAGGGGCTGCTTAAGTTTGCAAAAGCTTATCGCACAGAATATTCCATCCCATGCCAGTTTTTGATAAAGATCCCATGGCCTTTGGCAGAGAAAAATTATCGTAGCTCCACCAATCACGTGGCGCCCATAATTGAAGCTTTTTTGCAAACTTTTTTCCCGTCTCTGGAAGCTTGCAGCATTCTTAAATCGAAAGTTAAAGGTGGGGCCACAAAGTAAGATGATTAAATTGCTTATTAGGGCTTAGGGAGCCAACCCCTATCCACCGAAGATCTACAATCCAGCCATAAGGCTGGGCACGTGGCTAGTGAGGTTTAGACTAGGGAAGGATTTGACAGCTTCACTAGAAATAAATAAGGTTTTCCTTAAAAGGCAAGTTTGGATAAAAAAATCCAAGTGGCTACGTGAAACCGTGGATCCAAAGAAGCGACATCAAAACTTTGGAGCTTATCGCCACCAAGTTTAGGGGATCCATACCACTGCAGTGAAAACCTTCAAGTATTGAATATTTGGGCAAGAGATGCCTATTGAAGGTAGGGGGGCCAGAATTTAAACCAAGTGAACCTTTTGCCAGTATTGGCTGGTTTCAAACCGTATTTAGCTCCAGGAACCCCCATTAGCGGGCGCTCATCAACCCTACCATCGCTAGTTTAAAGGTACTAGCTAAGATGCTTGGATATACCTTTTACAGTCAAGTCCAACGGGGTTGAACTTGTTAGAGTGGGTATTGGATATCCCGCTATCAAATTTGAGTACTCGTAGGACAGCCAGCATGGAATCCCAGGGAATGGTGGTTCACTCTGGATTGTGTCGTTAACCAAATAGGCACTTTCCATCAACTTTTGTTTCTGCTGCACCAGCTGCTATGTATTACAGATTGGGAAATGGAACATGTTTTTAGCCTGATTTCAAATGATACTTCACATGGTGATCACTTAATTAGGGAAAGTAAATATGTGTCGTGTTTATACTTCTGGGAAGTATAATAAACAAAATAAAGGGGAAGATTAAGAAGAGAATGATACTTTATTGGATATGAATATAGAATCTTATATAGTATCATGATAAGCCATATGTTGTCCATGTACGCCATGGAGATCATGGGGCTTATCTGAGTAATGTTCCTCTTGAGTCACAAGGCTTAATCAAGTTGTGTTCCATTTAGGACCTGGATTGAGTGATCCCTGTCATAGATGGTTAACTGATAATGGTGCCACCAGTTTATTGACTGGGCAGTGAACCACTTGGTGAGCCTCTTGGTATTTTACTCAGGGTATTAATTCCCCAAGAGGGAGTAATCAAAGATGTTGCGACATCTCCCCCTGGGGTGCTGGAAGGCGGAGCCTTGGGAATCTTCTTGAGAGTATCTGGTATACAGGCTTGATATTGATCCAGTTTGGCATTGGGTACAGGGAGCCTTGAATTTTGTTGGGCTGCTCTTGTCTTACACAAACAAAATTGGTCATGATGCATACATTTCAGTTCAGTTCAAGCTCCAATCCCTTTGATGAGGTAGGTGTTATTGGGCTTCACTTCCATGACAATGCCTGGTCTGCGTAACCCTGGGTCTAATTTGTGTTGGTTGTGATTGACAACCCAGATCTTGTCTCCGACTTGGAACCTTTCTTGTTGCAATGTGATTGCTTCCCGCTGAACCCTTTGTTGTTCCATCACTTCTTAGTCCTTTCTGGCTTGTAGTACTTTTGGGTCATTACTGTCTGGTATTTTCTTTGGAAGTGGCAGTTGTGGTCCTGCAGTTGTACTAACAAAGGCAGGCTTTTGCCCATATTGCAATTACCCTAATTTCTGCATACCATGAGTGCTGTGGGTAACATGTCAACCCAAGCTTTTGGATTGTTAGCAGATAACTTACTGAGGGCCTCCAATAGTGAGCTGTTTATTTGTTCCACTCTTCCATTTGCTTGAGGGTTATACAGGCTGGCTGTGATATGTTTTACTCCATTGTTGGCAAGGTAGATGTTGGTGTTGACAGACTTAAGCTCAGTTCCTTCATCAGTGATCAGAAGATCTGGTTTACTGAACTTAGCTATAATTTCTTTTCCAATAAACCACTTCACGCCATTGCCTTTGTGCTCTTTTGTGGCTTGTGCTATGGGCCATCTGGTTGCATGGTTGATGGCTGTGATGAAGTACTTCTTGCCTTTGCTTTCACCAGGCATAGGTCCCACAATATCCAACGACCATACCTTGAAGGGTTGTGTGATGGATACAGGTACTACTGACTTGGGTGGAGCTTTGGTTTATGTGTACTTCTCACAGACCTTGCATTGTTCCATTACCTCTCTGATATCATCTAGCATATTGGGCAACTGGTAGCGTGTCTTGAGGTATTCATGAAAGTTTCTGCTACAGGTGTGTCCCAGGTCTCTGTGATATTGGAGGATTGTGTCAATCTTTTGTGTTGACAGGACGTAGGGTACAGTGTCACCATTTGGAAGTATTTGGTGAAGAGTACCATATACGTTTTTGAACAGGTGTTTGCTCTTGAGGACTTTATCTTGAATGTCCATAGGTGTGCCAGGTGGGAACTCTTCCTGGAGATTCTCCATGATTAACATGGGCCAGTTGGGGTTGCCATCAGTGCAAAGGATGTGTTTATTGTATAGCCTTGATAGGGCGTCTGCAGTAAGCATCTCTTTGTCTGACTTGTATTCAATTTGCATGAGGTATCTCTGTATGAGACTAATCCATTTGGCTTGTCTTCTTGATAGGTGTTGTTATGTCTTGAAGAATATCAACAACTTGTGGTTGGTGAGTACTTTGAATGTCTGGGCTCCTTCCAGATAACATTGCCATTTCATGAGGCAGTGTATGATGGCAACCAATTCCTTATTGTGTATAGGGTATCTTTGTTTGCCATCTGATAGCTTTCTTGATTCATATGCCACAGGGAGGAAGTCTGTTTGGGCTGTTTGGATACGGAGGACTCCTCCTATGGCATAATCAGAGGTGTTGGCTTCTAGCTCATAGATACCCTCACGGTTTGGGTATTGCAGGATGGGGGCAGTAACCTTGCGCTCTTTCAGTTGGCAGAAATGTTGATCTTGTAAAGGTGTCCAGACAAATTTGATTGTTTTCCCAGTGATGGCTGACAAGGAGGCTGTCAGAGCGCCCCAGTCAGGGATAAACCTGCGTACATAGGCTATCATTCCAAGAAAAGTGTAGAGTTTGCTCTTGTTCCTTGGGGCTGGCATCTCTATTATAGCGCGTATTTTGTCTGGATCTGGCTTGATACTGTCCTTGCTAATGATATGTTCAAGGAATGGAAGTTCAGTCATGAAGAACTTGCATTTGGATGGTTTGGCAATTAGTTGGTTTTCCTGTAGGGTATGGAGGACTGCACGGACGTCTTCCCAGTGTTGTTGTAGGTTGGGACTGTAAATGATGATGTCATCCAGGTAGATGATTGCTCTTTTCCCAATGTGTTCCTTGAATACTTCATTAATGAAGGTTACAAAGGTACTGGGAGCGTTTGTCATGCCAAAATTGAGGACAACACATTCAAAGGATCCATATTTAGTTTGAAATGTGGTCTTTGGAATGTCTTCAGGTTTCACGCAAATTTGGTGATATCCTGCTGTCAAATCAATTTTTGTCAAGATTTGGGACCCCCCCCAGGGCATCGAAAAGGTCATCAATTAGGGGCAGGGGATACCTGTTCTTTATTGTGACCTTTTTGAGGGCCCTGTAGTCTGTGACCAGGCAGAGGCCTCCATCTTTCTTTGCCACAAAGAAGACAGTGGCACCAAAGGGTGATTTTGATAGTCTGATGAGGCCTCTCTCAAGTGCTTTGTCAAGGTAAGCTTTCAGAGCGTTGTCTTCTTTTGGTGTGAGGTGGTAGATGGGTTGTGCTTTAGGAATGCTACCTTTTAGGTCTATCTCGTGTTATATACCCCAATTAGGGGGCAACCTGGGTAGTTTTTCTTGGAATACAGAGGAAAATTCATTGACTAGCTGGTCTCCAATTGGGCACTGTTTGTGTTGAGTTTCTGTGTTTTTGAAGTGTATGACCTCATACGTACATGTGCTCCAATTGATTTTGCTGATGTCAGTTTTTTCTCCATTTCCATGATCTTTACAAATATGTGGTCCCTCATGAGGGTGTCAAGATGTGTCAGGTACAGGTGATGGTGGACTTCTTCTTGCTGGATAGTGAGGGTGGCACTGTCCCAGTCAATGTGAGGCTTTATCTTTTGCATCCAATCTAATCCAAGTATGATATTGTATTTAGGGATTGGAATGATGGGGCCACTAATTTTTGTTTGGATGTCTCCAATTTGGGCCCAGAAAGGTTTTGTCTTGTGGGTAACTGGTGTGCTGCAAATGTCTGCCATGATGTCTTTCTTGATGCTACTTTGAATGATAGGTAACTTCATGAGGTCTGTGAAACTCTTATTAATGAGTGATTGATTGGATCCAGTGTCAAATAGTGCTGTGCCCTAGTATCTGCAAAAATGGAAAGGATAGGTAAGGAGTTTATTTCCTGTTTGAGTGGCAAACAGTAGAGGATTGCTTGAGGGAACCTGGATCATGGTGAATGAGTCCACATCCTGTTCTCTGTACAAGTCTTGTGAAGAGGGGTAGGGTGGCTCACCTAAGCACTCCCCTGAGCTTTTCCCTCCTTGTTGGTATCTTTGGTGCTGGCCTGGCTGGCTTGTACAGTGTGATTCCTGTTTTGAGGATAGGTACTGTTGGCTCAGTTATTTTGCTTATTAGGGCGAGGCTCTCTCTTAGCTGCATGGTTTTCCTTGCGCTTATTGGTGGCGTTTAGATTGTCAGACTTCTGAGCTGTGTGTTTTCCTTCTAGGAATACATCTTCAAGGTTCTTGCAGCAGGTCATGTCAAACTGACGTCTAATGTGTGTGGGAAGGCCATTGTAGAAGTCCAGGCATGGTCCAGGTTCATCAAAGTTGATGGTGTTGAAAGCACGGTCACATAGTCCTTCATATACTGCAATGTATTATTTGATGGTTCCTGTCATTTTGAAGGTTTGAAGTTTGGTCATAATCACCACGTCTGAGTCCTTCATGGAGAACTTTTCAAGGAATGCAGCCTTGAACACTTCCCAATTTTCCTTCTGGTCAGGATATTGGGCTAGCCAGTTGGTAACAAAATGTGAAGCAGTCCCTGTGACACAGAGGACAATTTTGCTTACCCAGAGTCTTTGGGGGTACTTCACTTGTTTGAACTTGCTCTCAGTGCTGTTGATCCAAAGAGAAGCGTTCTCACGGCGTAGTCCTGTAAAGGCGCCAATCTCAGCGGTATGTAAGCGTTGAAACACAATATTGGGTATTTCAGGTTGCGTAGGCGCTGTTGTGGTTGGTGTGGTAGGGAACAGTCTGTGGGTTTTGAGAGCGTTATACTGGTCACTGGGTACAAAGAGATTATTGTAGATGACAAGGCCTGGGGGACGTTTTGTCCTACTTCATAATCTCTCCAGCTGAGGGAGTGACATTTTTTGGGTTCTTTTCTTGAGAGGAATTTTTCCTTTGAGTTGGGTAGGTATGGATAACCTACCTGTGCTACCACTGTTGTGTTTATACTTCTGGGAAGTATAATAAGCAAAATAAAGGGGAAGATTAAGAAGAGAATGATACTTTATTGGATATGAATATAGAATATAATATAGTATCATGACAAGCCACATGTCATCCATGTACGTCATGGAGATCATGGGGCTTATCTGAGTAATGTTCCTCTTGAGTCACAAGGCTTAATCAAGTTGTGTTCCATTTAGGACCTGGATTGAGTGATTCCCGTCATAGATGGTTAACTGATAGTGATGCAACCAGTTTATTGACTGGGCAGTGAACCACTTGGTGAGCTGCTTGGTGATTTACTTGGGGTGTTAATTCCCCAAGAGGGAGTAATCAAAGATGTTGCAACATATGTAAAACTTTTCTAAAGGGGAAAATCAACTTCACTTTCCAAAGGGAAATTTGGATAGGGTCATTCTTTTTAAGTGGCTGACTAGGGTCTTTTCAATTCTTTTTGGTGAGCTGGTGCACTGAGATTTTACCCATCTGTAAACTTTTGATTGATCCCAATCTTCTTAATAAGGTCTCTCATCAGTTAAACTATATACAAGTGTTGCAACTGAGTCTCCCTCCTTGCCTGCTAATGTATCTTACAATACACAGGGGGCGCTCAATGAGCCGCCCCTTGACGTATCCAACAGTATAGATCAATATGATGGCAATATCAAACTGCAGGCACTTTCTCCTAATTAGGAGCGCTGCCAATTTGACTTGCTGATCCCCGCATGAGTTATTCCTTGGCTTAAAACCTTACATAGAACACTCCACTATGTCATCCACTGTGGCCTTGTGGCTTTCCCTGTATATTATATTAATCACAATATTCTACATTAAAGTACATCTTATCATATTCCTTTCATTCCTTTCTATTGAACTGTTGTCTTCTCCAATCAAATACTGAACTCTAATTGGTTCAGTTGCAACACAAGGCTCCTGGACACAAAAGAGTGTACATAAAAGTCCCAAACCCAGGGAAGTGTTAGCCTAAATTTTTGTCTCAAAGGTTAACCAGGACAGGCGCAGGGAATATACTACCAGAAGAAATTTCCATTGGCAACAGTGCAGAACTTTTGAGGCTCCAAGATTTTTTGCTCCCAGCTAAACTCTGTTGCTGTTAGTCAGAGCTTGGTGTGCTAACTTCCTACCTGGCCTCTGATTAAAGAAAATCTATTGATTATGGTAAGAAGTGAAATATACATGCCTTTATTTCTGAATCCTGGGGCCTAGCTGGTGTGAAAGTCTGATAATGATGATTTAGTTGATCATGAAGCTCTCAAGTGGGACTATAAACATCACTTTGGGTGTATGAGGTTTTTACTCTGTCTAAACATGGGCTTATGGTCTTTGCTGTGATTCTAATTAGTAGATCTATGAATATCCAATTGGTCCTAACAGGGAACAAAGTTTATGAAAAATAAATCCCCTTACTTCATATACAGCTGACCTCTTGGTGTACCCTGGTTAGCTGTGCATCAGAGCCGCCTAATTGGCATCTGATTATTACACTGCCTAAGAGATTTTTTATGTTCCTATTTTGGAGCCTTTCCTCTGTGAAAAGGTTTTTCTGCTGTATGCACTGTCAATTGGTAGTTAGCCTGGAGCAGATGAATATACTGGTAACAATTTCATTAGATTTTCTGCTAGAAAATAATTGGTATCTCAAGTGGCTAGCAGATTGGATTTTTGGGTGGATACCCTTTGATTTGATCATAAATTAGATATCTGATTGGCATCTGATAGAAGAATTTAGCGGTAGTAAATCCTTTCAGCCACAAAACAATTTAAAGTTTTGTAATCAGTAGTTTCACTTAACCAGGAATCCCCAGGTGTACCTGGCTGAAGGATCAGCAGGGATATGGCGGCATAAAAGGATATTTTAAAGGTTTATACAGCAGAAAATGACTGGCATGAGGATTTGCTAGCCAGAACCCCCTAAATGATTGTATCAACTTGGCCACCTTGTACTATTGATTGAAACTGATCCCCTTTGGGTGATTCTGAGCCACTATTGATTTGGCTGCCTATCATTATTAATCAACCATTAATAGCATCACATATTTTTCTTCTTGACTATAAGTAGGGTCCAGAAATGGCAGGATCAGACCTTTTTCTGTCTGTATCTTCCAGAGTAATTGTCTGGTAGCTTTATGATAAGTCTCTGGCCTCCATGACCCATTTGGCATTAGGGGAGCTATATTTATCTGAACAGGGAGCTCATTGCAAATATTTACTCTAACTGGACAGTGCATCTAGCACAGAAAAATAGTGTAGAGTTGAATATCTCCTGGGCTAATAAAGTGCACAGAAGCCTCTTAAAGAGGATATACCCAGTAGTACTACATTGCAGTTGGAGGCAGAGCAATGTTGGCTTCCCTTTTTAGAATCAACAGACTCTGATGACATCTTTTTCCTGTGATGTTAATTTTTATTGTGCTTTCCTTTAAAAAATCCAATAGTTAAAAGCAGCTTGTAGTGAAGCTTGACCTCAACAGCAACAGATTTTTCATAATAAAGAAATGAAACTCTGTGAATATGTTGGGGTAGATTTTTTCTGTTTGAAGCTCCAATGTTAAGACATGAAATTTTGCTATTACCTGGTGCTTGCAGACTAATTTCATTTTCCAACTGTGTGCAATATTGTGTTGTGTGAAGTTTCCAGGCCCTTAGCAAAGTCTTGGAGAAGCCTCCACACTTGGATGTGTGGCTCTATACAAAGTAAAAGAACATAAGCTGATTTAAATTTGATGTAATGCAGGTGTAATCAATAAATAATAAATCTGTGGTAAACCTTCTCTTAAGAGCCCACTAAAGGGTGTCCTAGGTCAAAGTCAGGGACAATCTGGGTTAGAATTGTGAGAGAGGGGAGCCAAACTTACTAATTTTGGCTCCTATTCTGGTGGGAAAGCCTACCAGGATGCACCCAGTGAAGAACTGGAATGACCACTCAAACAGGTGTCCAAAAAGACACAACAGGGGACAGTTGAGGGAGGTAGAATTCAGCTCCATCATGAAAACGCCAGCAACTATACAGGAATTGTGTTTGGAAGCCACCTCTGGGATTGCAGGCACCCCAACAGGGGAAGAAAAGTCTTTCAATTTCACAAGGGCAGGTGGTAAAGTATCCTCATCCTGGTAGCTTGTTGGCTCTACAGTAGGCAGGGCAAACTCCACATCATCACAAGTTAGGCTGCAGGCCAACTTCTCTCCTGTGGAAAGCAGATCATTGGCTTTCCAGAGAGATTATCTGGGAGATAAAACAGCTGAGAGGGGTTCTCATCTGCCAGGTAGATGGCAGAAAAATGCAGGTACAGAGCTCAGGAGAGGTAGACCAGATCAGAAGCAAGGTGGGGACAGAGCAAAGATCACACACTTTGCAAGTGAGAGAAACATTTTTAACTTTTCAGAAATAATTGGAAGGCTCTCAGATGGACAAAATGATTTTTAAAACTAAAAAACTAGGGATTCATGGGAAACACAACAAAATTTGGAACCTTGGATAGCTTGGGTAGGGTCTGGCAGCCTTGGAATAAACCAGGTGAGCCTTTTGCGTTGATATATATCCTTTTTAAAGCAATTGTGTCAGGAATATTCCTGAAAACAACTTGTCAAAAGACAATATTGCTGACATTATTGCACTTAAGAATCCTGAAGAATATTTGTAGCAGTTCCCCCTGATTAGGGAAACTGCTGCAAACCAAAAATTGGAAGAAAAAGAATTTGAAATTATAATTCTTTGAATTTTGGCTTTTATAGGCTGTCTCCAGACTGCACAGCCAACTGCCAGGCGCCTGTTGGTTGCATGCCCAGTCTGATGGCTTGCCTGCACACGCCTGCTGCCAGCCAGCCAGCCAGCCAACAGCAGGCGGCAGACAGAACGCCTCCCACAGCGGGGCTGTCCACCCCCTCTGAATGAGGAAATTGCCAAAACAGGGAATAAAAAAAGGCAATTTCCCTAAGTCCAAAAGGAGGGGGGAACTGCTACCCAAATTTGGAATCTATCAAATTCGGATGGGGCTGACAAGCAGCCCTGCCAAGCAATTAATGCAATAGCTGCAGAAACTGAATTTGGATGCATGAAAGCATCCAACAATTCACCAAATCAATGCAAAACATGAATTGACAATTCATTAGCTGCAAACCCCTTTCAATCCCATTCCCAAAAGGGAATTTCAGACAACACCAAGTGTTTGGGGTTCCCTATTAAATGTTTTTCACTATTGATGCCTCATCAAGGCTGATAGTATATAATAAAGCCAATTCACTTGATGATAGTTTGTGATATCATTGAGTGAAATTATCCCTAAATAGTATCACATAAATCAAAACAGACTTTAAACAACAAGAATTTGAGACACTAAGCTTTGTCTACCCTTCCCCAGGACTAAGGAGATGAACTACTTTATCTTTACGGCTGTCCTCACAGCCTGCCTTGGAATTGGGGGCCACCAATACTATCAACCACACAGGCCATTTAAAGATCTTATCATCAAGTACTTTTACAAGGAGCCAGCACAGCTCAACTCCTCTAATCAGTACTCCTGGCCCACATTGGTTTTGCCCTAATTAACTCAGTCCATAGCCATCTACACCATGGTGTACCATGTACTTATGTATTTTGCCGGTAATTTTGGGCATTTTAACGTCCACAACAAAGTGTTTCAATGGGTAATGATGGTTTAACTTATCATAACAGCGCTTGATGAGTTCCAAGTTGAAAACTGGGGACCATACCTTGCTAGAATACTCCCCCAATTGTTGGTTCTTTACAAATTGAGAGTAAAAACTCATAATTTTTGGAATAAAAGTAAGTTTTTATATAGAAAACTGATTTAAATTCAAGTTTGAACTTCAAAATTAAATGAAATTAAGAATTGAGTAATACAACTTTGATGCTAATAGTAAGCCTAGAAGGACTAAAGAACAGCAGCCAAAAGCCAAAGGGAAGAGGTCAAGGTAAAGAAAACAAAACTTCTATTAAAAAATTTTAAATAATGGACCTGAATAAAAAGGTCCAAAAAAATAAAATTATTTTTATAGCTTAAGCTTTTATTGATAAGAGAATGATTAAGCAAGGAACCAAAAGTTCTCCTTGATAAATTTAAGTGAAAGGATTGGGATTTGAAAGATCATATGACAGAACCAATGAATAAAATTGGCTAGAAGAGATTTTTTGCAAACTCAAGTCAGGGGGGTTGGAAATTTTCTCAATTTTTCATGTTTGCCTTCTTAATGGCTAGCTCCTTTGAAGGGCTTTGAAGACCCTTTTCTCCAGATAAATTTGAATTTGTTGACATTGATGTGACCATTTTGATTGTCTGTCCCTGATAAATTTTTAAGAGCAGCTGACCCCAGGCCAGCAGATAGTTCAACCTGGTCAATGTTTTGTCCCAGTGGGCGCAATGGAAGCAGGTGGCTCTGTGGGGTACGCCAGTACAAATATATTGTCCACAGTATGAGCCAAATCATCCAAAAAATTAAGTAGTTTGACCAGTTTTGGGAATTTTTTTAGTAAAACAAGGGAATATTGTTTTATCCAGGGCCAAAAAGTGTAGTAACTTTACAGGGATGCCATAATTCAGATGAACTAGTTCTATTGAAAGGGTTTACTGTATTTGAAAGTGTTCAAACTCTTTCAGAAAAATTTAATGAAAATTCTTGCATCTGATGCATATATCATTGAATCTACATACACTTGTTCCTCTTGGGGTTGATTTAGCTTTCAAACAGATCTTTGAAAATTCATTTAAGAAATATTTTGCCTCTCAAAAATTTCAAATCTTTTAAGTTATAATAATTCCACATCTGACAATAGGCTATGTGTCAACAGCCTATAGCACTGTCTAAACCACTACACCTGATCATATTTAGGATAGATTAAATGAGAAAACTCTCCATTTTCTAAGTTTAAAACTCTTATGAAGGGCCATTATTAATCCTTATTAACTTTAAAAAGAAGTTCTCTTAAAAATCTTTCTATTATGTTATATTGTCTATTGCTTTCCAGTTTCACTGTTTTGTGGCCCTTTGTTATCTGATTCTATAGACTAGTATTAATATATTGGCTCTTGATTAATGACCAAGTCTTTTGTACCTCTCTCTAAATTCCTGAAAGTAAAGATCTCTCTTTGGTTTCACGATTCTATCTCTAAACTATAGCCCCTTGTTTCAACTGTTTTTTTTGGAATTTTCTCTTAAAAGCCTAAACAATTTCTGAAGCCTGTTCTCTACAATAAAATTAGCTTTCAGGCTTAACTTACCAAAAGCTTAAAAATTCTGACTATGTTTCCTGCACTGTTTGATTAATCTTTAAGATTCTCTATCAATGATCTCCATCAGTAGAATAGACCTCAAAATTAATCATTCATCTCTTTATTAAAAGTTCTGAAGTGCTTTGTTTCTCATCTGAAAATATTCTCTGAACCATAAATAGAAAACACAACATTTCACTGGCAAGGTATAAACTTTGACATTCAAAGTGTTAATGTTTTCCCAGACTTTCAACATTTAACAAGGTTGTTCAGTGTATTTTAATTATGGTAAAGCGCATATGAAGAGAGTTTCCCTGTGGATTGTTTCACTTTTATCATTTTATCAAGCTGTATCAGAGAAATTTTTGAACAACTTCTCATAATTCTCCTGGGATGTCAAGTACTTTCTTAAAAACAAGAAATGTTATAGTACCTAGCTTTCTAATCACCACATAATCCAATTGTGGTGACCCTCTAACTATTTCTTGTTTGGTCTAATACACCTAGTATCCCTCTGATCTTTCACACCCAATTAGTTAGGCTGGGATTTTCCAAATTGCATAGTAATTATCTTCACTTTCCAAACATCAAATTATTAAGTTAAGCAGCTATTTACCCAAATATCAACCCCAATGATAGTATTAGGATTTTTATCCTTACATGATACCCTTTATATGTTCCTACTATAAGCTACACAAATAGTGATATAATGAGAAAACACTAATAATTGTGATTAGAAACTGTAATACCCAAGAGTAGTGGGTACTATATGTAACAAGTACAGCAGGAGGTTGACAAAATGGAAGCCTGTCAAGGCCATGACAATAGATTATATGTTAATAATACAACAAAATACTTTGGCAGGAGTGTTTTAGTGGCCAAAGCTGCTGGCAAAGTAGGTCAAGATATAGTAAATAGACAAATATGCTGCAACAAACAGGGTGAAGTGGAGAAAAACCAGGGGAGGCCAGGACCCAGTGTAGGAGGAGTTAAGCTGATCTGGTTCTTCATAGTAGGCTTAGCCAAGCCCTTTTGATGAGGGCTCAAAGGTTGAAGGTCCAGGCTGGTACCCTCCAATCCCTAGGCAATCTGTGAGTACAGCTGTGAAGATGAGATGATTTATCTTCACTCTGTTAGGAATTGAGGATGAATTCAAACTAATCTAGTGGTTTAGGTAGGAGTGAGAAGTAACTGATATAATTGAGGTGGTATTTTCTAAATGATAGCACAACCTATCACTGAGAGGGGATCCTTTATTTTAAGTATCTCCCACTGTGAAAAGTTTTGAAAATGGGAGTGAAAAGAGGTAATGGGGGATCCCAAAAGTCTTGGTGGTGAAGATTGGAATGTGCAATTGTAATAGGGTCAAGCCTTTATTCAGCTACTATCTGTGGCTAGATTGGCAATTCCTGCTGGGGACAATAGATCCTGACTGTTCTATGACTAGGAGGGTAAAAGGGCTCATGGATTCTTTATGACTTACTTTTAACCTGGGTGGCAGAGTTTGACAAGGTTCTGACCCCAACCACATGGTCTGGGTCCCAGATCCCCATTAGTTGGGGCCAGGATGAATGGCCAAGGTCTTGGAAGTGATTGCAGGTTGTTCTGGACTTCATTATTTTCCCTCTATTTTTAGTCTTTTAAAAGGGACTTATTTGATTGGTTACTCCTCTCAGTGGAATCTGATTGGCTGAAAAGGAGTGGGGCCTGGGACCTGGGTGGCTAGCTGGTTGGAACCCGGGAGGCAGGCTGGCAGCAGGCTGAGCTGCAGCAGGTTTGCTTGTGGGTGACTGGCTGGCTTGTGGGTGCCTGGGCTGCAGTTGGCTGGCAGGAGGGACTGGTGGGTGTGGCAGTTGCCTGCCTGGATAATACATTATTTTGACTGGGATCTAATTCTGTTTGGACTTTAATAATTCTATTTTTTCCCTGACCCAGGGATGGAAAATCCTGTTGATACTGGAGATCCTTAGGGCAAAATTTTCTATAATTGTTCCAAGTTGGAATAATTGTAGAAATTTGACTAGTGTCAGGAATATTCTTTACAGGAACTCAAGCTATGTTATGGCTAAAGTTGGTCTCATGGTTTCAATACCACATAGTATATTTATCACCAGGAAAATTTTCATCCTTGAAAATGTCAGGATTTTTCTTTTTTGGTATGCTGTATGAATCTGCAAGCATTTTATTTTTTATCACTTCCTGAGCACTAACAGTTATTCCATAGTTTATCTAATTCTTTCCCTCTCTTTATAGCCAATTGACCTAAATTAATGGTTGAAATCACTTTCTGAAGTTACCTTTCTGTCACAGATAATTCTCAAACCTGTAACCTAACAACAAGGTTAATTTTCTTCAATTTCAAGCCAATTATCTTTTCTTTTTTGCTTGCACTACAAAAGCAGTCTCAAACTGTGTTTTTCCAGGTCTCTATTTGTTTTTGCTCTTAATTGAGTTAGTCTTTGAACTGCCATCCCTCAGTTGTCTCCTTTACACTGGCTTTAACTTTTAAAGGTTAAAATGCTCTCCAAACAGGTGCCACTTCCCACTGCTTTTACATTTCATAAAATAACCAACCTTGATTAGGCTTTCTCCCTTTTTCAAGTCATATCAAACCAATCAATATAATAAATAGCTTTAGTTTTTCTGCAGTTTCAACAAGTTGAAATTGTTTGACTTGCACCCCAAAAAGGTACTTGTTAGGTTTTGTGGCTTGTGTTTATTTTCTTTTAAATCTTTTATCTTGCATCTTATCTTTTCTCTTTAAATCCTAGCTCTTAATTATTTCTTCTTAATATATCTTTCATAAGTTAGGCAATCTTTATAGTGGAACTCATACTTTTGTTGAGGAGCTGGATGTACAGGTGTTCTGGCTACCGCCAACCCACTTAACATCCAGTCATAGCCATTTGGTACCTTTCTAATATGCAGTTTGACATGCCAGAAATGGCAAAAAACTAATATTACATGACTTTCCAAGTATCCATAAACTTGAATCCATCCTGCACATGACCATCCTTATCTTTGATCCGGCTTAAATTGCCGCCACAGCACATGTTATATAAGTGTTGCAGATCCCAAATGGATTAGACTTAAGTTGTCCATCTAGGAATTGAGCAAAAGAACAATTGCGCATTTGTGCTATTACATCCTGATTCTACTAGTGATAAAGACGTTTATAACGCCTCTAAAATGGGTGTTTGATTGGCCTTTCAAATGCGCACAAGGCACAGCTTCACTTCCAGGATTATAAATAGAACAACAAAGTTATTTATATCTACCTCCTTAAGGAAAGCTGCAAGGAAGCAATTGTTCTCTTGCGCGGGACTTTTAGCTGTGCCAATCCACTCCCCTCCATTAGGGAAGTCCTTCTGTCTGTGCCTCCCTGCCTCTGGTAGCAATTCCCCTGCCTCACTCTATATAAGTGCACTACTATCTAAATAAACACCAGTTTTGTCTTATTATCTTCTTATATTCTTCTGTCCTTACCCAGGCTGTCACTATACCACAACGGGTATAGTATTAAGATAAAGAAGTAGTAGACTAACTATTTGTAGAAATCAGCACCCAGGCTGCATATTTTACAACATTGGCGCTCATGGCTTCTACAAACCACAGCTTCCTCTTTTCCTACCCCTGCGGCCCTATTTTTGTGGGGGAGAGATGTCCTTGCCTATACCTGTGGCTCCTTCTGCCCAACCCACTCCAGGATCAACCTTCACTGCTTCTGGCTCTCTATCTGGTAGACTCCATGGCTCTTACTATGGTCAACCAGGACTAAGCCAGTGGTTGCCTAACTGCCAACAACTTTTGGAAATTGCCAGCTCCCAGTCAAGTATGATCTCCTGGATGAACTCCATTGAAAAAGCCCTTACCTCCTTGATACCAATCCAGCCTGACCCCATGGCTGAAGCAACTGGCATAAACCACGTCTCCTGCTCCTTGGAGCCTGCCTTGGTGAAGGAAGTATGCTGTCAATATTCTCCTCTTTCTTCTCCTGGTTGTTCTCCTGATGGAATCTCCCTTAATTCTGGCACCCTCCAAACTGTTAGCCGCTTTGGCCCCTGCTCTGGCCCCCAAACCTTGCTCAAAATATATCAGAAGCTGTTCACTCTCACTCTGGAATGGCTCAATGGATGAGCAAGATAGAACATGTACTTTCTTCCTTGGTATCCACCCAGATAAATCAGCATGTTGCCCTGGAGCTCTATGATCATCAACAGAAAACTCCTAAGCTGGAAGACATCTATAACAGCTGCACCATGGGATTATCTGCTCTTCAGGATACTATAAAGGCTCAAGAGAGACAGATGGGGTTTCTGGAAGAGGAATTAGTTCTGGCCTTTCAGGAAAAAGAAAGAGTGGCTAGATGGGTTGGATGCTCAACGTGCTCTCTTTAACTCCCTTCAGGACTAACTAAGCAAGCACCTTGAAGATGCCTCAGCAATTAGTACCCCTGATACTCTAATGGGATTGCATTGTAATGCTAAAGCTGATAGTTCTTCCTCTCAGAAGATCCTTACTACATTGCCCCTTCCTGACTCCCACAACTGTCACAGAAGCAATGAAGAGGATGTCTCCTTCATTGCACCTTTAGAACAGTCCCTGGAGTCCTACTGGGAACCTGATAGCAATCCCTCCATCACTCCTGATGGTTCTGAAGCAACTAAACCTCAGGCTAGTCAGAGCAAGGAATAATTTACTGATGATTCTGGCATTGAGGATTACAATGAGGATTGCTCAAAAAACTACTAAGCAGCCAGGACAAGGAGAAATCCTTGGCTGAATTTGTGGTTTCACCTCCCTCCTCTCCCCCCATTCCTCTCCCCCCAACAAGCCTGCGCCTGACCCTAGCACCTGTTGTTCCTTTACACCAGAGCCTTCTGATGCCCCTCCTCTGGTCGACTTTCCCTCTCAATCAGAAATTGTTGGATTCTTGCATTGTGAGAATGCAAGATGATCTTGCCTACTGGTTCCCCACATCCAAGTTCTTCTTGGCCATGGACCTGATACCTGGCTACTGGCAGATTGATCTCCCTCCAGATGACCCAGAGAATTGTTCTATCCTTGCCAACCAAAGACTGTTCCAATCTACTAGGATGTCTCAGGGTCTCTCTAATGCCCCAGCCACCTTCCAAAAAGCTATGGATACTGTGATGGGGAACCTCAAACCCTCATGTGTCCTGGTCTATCTGGATGACATTAACGTCTTCTCTTGCATCTATACCAAACACCTGGATCTCCTTGAAGCAGTGTTCAAACATCTGTTGGCTGCTACACTTAAGCTGAATCCAAAGAAATGCAACTTCTTTAATAAGCACTTGGAATTCCTTGGGTTCATCATCAGTCGTGATGGCCCCTGTCCTGTAACTCTCAAGGTAGAGGCCATTAATAAGATGCAGGTGACTGTAAGCAAGAGAGACATCCAGGTCTTACCCGGGTTGGCTGGCTATTATGAAAACTTTATCCCCAACCTTGCTTCCCTGGGCAGTACACTGTTCCAAATCCTTCAAGCTGGTGTAGGCTGCTTCTGGGGCCTGGCTTGCAAGACAGCAAGTGCTGCTCTCAAGTAAATACTGACTGCAGCTCCTGTACTGGCCTACCCTGACTTTGTCAATCTGTTTGTGGCTCATACAGATGCTAGTCTGACTGCAATCGGGGGTGTTCTCTCCCAACTGGACTCCAACAGACTTGAACACCCTGTTGGATAATGCTTTCATACACTTAATGTTCACAAGAGGAACTACACTGTCACCAAAAAAGAGTGTCTGGCTGTGATATACTACTACCAACAATTCAGAGTCTATCTACATGGGGTACATTTCACAGTTGTAACAGACTATTCCTCCTTGCAATGGCTGAAGACCCTCAAGGACCCCAAAGGACGTCTGGCATGTTGGGCCATTAAACTTCAGGCTTATGACTATGAAACCATTATGTAGCCCTAGCAGCCCACCAGAATGCTGACTGTCTCTCCCGCCTTCCCACTATTGCTTTAGTATTCCCCATGGCTGACATTCTCTATAACAAGCCTATGGAGGATCTTTCTTTGTGGGGGGAGGAGTTGGTAGAGATACAGAGAGCTCTCAAGAAGCTAACTGTTGATACCAAGGTCTCTAAGGGACAACTCCTGAAGCTTGGTGGAGACTCCTGGCTACCCTACATATGCCCATCCCTATGCATGGATTTAGTGGTGGCTGCTCACAAGACTACTGGCCATGGTGGCATACAGAAGACATTAGCTCTGTTACAGCAGCACTGCTTCTGGGAAGGAATGCACACTGACGTAGTAGATACGCTAGCTAACTGTCATGACTGCAACATTGAGAGACCTAAGGTTACCAAGTTCCAAAACAGACTTGTACACCCTGGGTTTGCCTTCCAAACTGTAGCGGGTCCCCTGCCAGCTACCAACAGTCACAACAAGTTCATCATTGTGGCTGTTGACCATCTGACTAAATGGTTAGAGGCCAAGGCAATTCCTAACCAATCTGCACTGGTGACAGCCACGTTCATCCTGGAGAATATCATATACAAACATGGTTGCCCCCAGATTCTGCTGACAGACAATGGTACTAACTTCACCAGTTATATCATTCCCTGCCTCAACCAACTGATGGGAATTCATGGGACACTATCCACTCCTTATCACCCACAGACAAATGGCATGGTAGAGTGCACTAATGGGAGCCTGGTCCAGATACTCCAGAAGCTCAGTCACCAACATGAGACTTAATGGGATATCTTCCTTCCTGCGGCCACCTTTGAATATAACATTTGGTACCATTGTGCCACTGGAAAGCCTCTCTTCCAACTGCTCTACGGCTGGCAACCAGGACTTCCCCCTTTACTATATTCCTTGGTAAAGCCCAGCCTGGCTGTGTCCCCAGAGGTGTACCTCAACAAGCTGGTTCAAACCCTTAATTGCTTGCAATTAGAGGCCTACACCATAAACTTAAACCATAAGTTGCAGAACCTAGAGCAAGCTGCATCCAAATGCCCCGCCTTACCCACTTACCTGATAGGAGACTCAGTCTACTTCTTCAGCAATAGAGGGTATGGCTGCAAATCCAAACTTGCCTCCCTTTGGCAAGGCCCAATTCAAGTTACCTAGAAGACTGGCCCCAACTCCTACACCCTTAAGGATCCTCATTCTGGGCAATTGATCACTAGAGTTCACGCTCAGTATATGTGTGCTGCTCTTAGTGACCAAGAGTATGCCCCAATGAGGACAATAACCCAAAAAAACAAAAGTCTAATTAAAAAATTTCATTGGTTGTTGTCCTGTTTGCAATAATGTTGCACCAAAGTATGAGGAATAAGAATGAAAGAAAAAGACGTTTATTGGAGACTGACAAGACTCTTCCAGTACCACACCAACTGTTCTACCACCTGAACAACAGCCAAGAAACACAACTGGTCGCCTACAGATCCACAAAGCCAATGATCAAGGATTGGGCAACAAACCTCCACCAAGAAAGACACACGTTGACCCCAATGTCCACAGGAAAGGCAATCCCCAAGAAGATACAGTCCCATAGAAGACTCTCACAAAGGGCATACTCTACTGGGACCTGACCACCCACCCCATAGAATAAGGAAAAGGCCCACTCAAGGAAGACCCCCATGTTCTCCTCCTGCTTGGTATACAGCAGTCGTTTCCTCAAAGAACAAGGTTGCCAGCCATTGCCATTGGTACCAGATGAGTAGTCCCCTCCACTGTATATGATTTCAACACTTCCTGGAAGGCTCGCCAAAGATGTTGCTCAAAGTTGTCAGAGGTTTTCCAACTGACTGGTTGAGCCTCAGTAACCCCAGGTGTTGTCCAAGGACAAAGTACTGACTTCCCTATGTTGGATACCGTCCCCTGTAGTAAGACTGAAAGCCCTTGACCCTCAAATTGGAATTCCTTTGGCTGAGCCTTCAAGTATTCTTCTGCTGCCCGCATGGAGAACCACCAATGGATACTGTTACCCTTTTGCAACCCAGTTCCTGTCACCTCCCTGGGCTCACTCAAAGCTAGGAACAGCGCAGCAAACAATGGGTCTGTACTCCCTAAGGCCAGCTGAGGCACCAGTAGCTGATCTAGGTGAACCCCCAAGTCCAGATAGCTGCTGTCCACATCATGCAGGACTACCTTCTCTCTGCTGCCTTCACCACCTCCACTGGCCTGGTATGCTTGCGACTCTTTGGAATTACCACTTGCACCTTCTTCAAGACTCTTCTTGTGACTCTTCTAGAGGGACTGTTCACCATAGCTGTCGCCCTTAGATGCCAGCTATTTTTAAACCTGTTGTCTAATCCAGTGGAGGGAAATGTCGCAGATCCTGAATGGATTAGACTAAAGTTGTCCATCTAGGGATTAAGCAACAGAACAATCACGCAATTGCGCTATTGCATCCTGATTCTACTAGTGATAAAGACGTTTAAAACGCCTCTAAAACAGGTGTTTGATTGGCCTTTCAAATGAGCACAAGGCACAGGCTTCACTTCCAGGATTATAAATAGAACAAAAAAATTATTTATATATACCTCCTTAAGGAAAGCCACAAGAAAGCAGTTGCTCTCTTGTGCGGGACTTTTAGCTGTGCCAATCCACTCTCCTCCATTAGGGAAGTCCTTCTGTCTGTGCCTCCCTGCCTCTGGTGGTAATTCCCCTGCCTCACTCTATATAAGTGCACTACTATCTAAATAAACACCAGTTTTGTCTTATTATCTTCTTATATTCTTCTGTCCTTACCCAGGCTGTCACTATACCACAACCTTTATAGTATTAAGATAAAGAAGTAGTAGACTAACTATTTGTAGAAATCAGCACCCAGGCTGCATATTTTACGACAATAAGTCTAAAGTATTTTCCAATAAAATATACTTCTTCTCTTCTTAAAATTTCATAATTGAAGCCTTCCCACAAGTTGCTCCTCATCACTTTAATCATTGATAGTTTTAATCTGCCAGCTAGTGCTGACCATTATACTGACCTAAAAATTGACTTTTTAACCCATTCTTTAGTCATTAGAACTGGACTTTATTTTCTTTTCCTAGGATTGACTAACTGTCTTAGTCCCTATTTTACATCCTATAAACTTTTAGGAGCTTTAGTACAATTTTATATAAAACATTACCCATCTTTTATATTTAACCAACATTAATATTCTTGGGCTGAAGGCCTTAGTTTACAATAATTTAACTCAGACCCTTAGACCTTATAGAAAAGTATTCATAGTTGTCTATTATCTAAGCACTAAAAATAGATAAAAAGTAAACAACCATAATAAAACTAATCATTGTGATTAGGCAAGAGCTCACTTTTAAGGCCATCAATGGTGCATGCCTGCAAATCTTGCTTTATGTGTTCATCAAACCCCCTGTCAAGAAAGAAAAAGCAGTATAGCACATTATTTTAGAATTGCTGACTAGAGAATCAGGTAGTATAAATTATTAGTAGTTTATGTCATCTGATAAGATTTATTGCAATGCTTTAATTCACTCTTAATAAGAGATATGATTGATTACTGCTGTGTGTATACTTCTTGAAAGTATAGATAATGTGATAAAGGGGAAATTAAGAAGAGGATGATACTTTATCTCATATCAAGATGGAGGGATATTTAGTACCATGGAGAGCCATGTAATATTTGTGTGTGTCATGGCAGCCATGGGGCTTGTCCAGGCAGTTTTCTGCTTAGGATTCAAAAGGTTTGATACTGTACAGCATGAGATTGTGATAGGAGTGTCACCAATTATTGATTAATTGGGATGCATCTTGTTATTTGTTTTCCCAAGATGGAGAAATTGCAGATGTTGAAATATTACACATCAAATAAGGTACACATTCAAAGCACCAAGATGCTGATATTGCAACTGAACAAATGATAGTTCAGTATTTGATTGTGGATGACAAAATTCCAATAGAAAGGACAAGAATAAAAGTAATAAGATATCATTTATGAATTGTTATTGTTACTAATATACTATATGGGGAGAGCCACAAGCCCACCAGGGGGGTGGCACAGTGGCAGGTTTCATGTAAGGTTTGGGGCCAAGTAATAACCTATGTGTGGATCAGCAATGTTGAATTGGCAGCACTTATAATTAGAAGATAGTGCCTGTAGCTTGATATCCCCATCAGATTGATCCATGTCATTAGATAAATCATGGGGTGCCTCATCAAGCACATCTGTGTATTTTGAGATACATTAGCAGGCAAGGATGGAATCTTGATTGAAACACCCCCTTGCCCCCTGCTTGTTGTCAGGCACTAGGATGAAACCTGTGGAAGATCTGGAAAGTGCTGCACAAACAACTTTTGTGTGGGAATGGCACAAAAGGAGCAAAAGCAATCATGATGGAGCTTTTTGGTGTTTACTTGGGTGTCTTTAAGTTAGTAGGTGTAGTTATCATAGACTGCAGCTATTTTTAAGGATCCCAAGTGGTTGGGTTCTAATTTGGCAGAGTTGGGGTTGAGGGCATAGACAGGGTCACCTACAGCATATCTTTCCTCAAGGTGCTTTGTCCCCCCTCAATCTGTTTGTGTTCAATTTCTTGAGCTTTGGCAGGCCACTGGCTCAGGGAGGAGTTAGTTGTCAGGAGAGGTTTCCCAGGAACTGTGGAACATAATTTCCCTTGTTCTATCCCTGTCAAGCTGTCAGGGGTCCCAAAGGCCAAGGTGCTGGAACTGAACCTGGTACCCCTATTAATTATTGCTTCTAAAATGAGTAGGTTGGTGGTCAGGTGTTCAGTCCACGCGGTTTTGGGGTGCTCCTGTGAAAGCTTGGCAATTATCTGGACCAGTGAACCATTTAGGTGCTCCACGCGCCCATTAGCCTGGGGATGATAGGGTGTTGTGACTACTTTTTGGAGTGCGTTCTTGGCACAATATGCTTTCATAGTGTTTCCTACAAGCTCAGGTCCTCCATTGATGATGAGATGCTTGTGGAGTCCAAAGCACGCCACAATCTCCTTGCCAATAAATTGAGTATGGTGGTGGCAGCGTGATTGGTGGTTGCCCATGCTACAGGCCAACAGGTGAAGTAGTCAATAGCCATGATGATGTACTTCTTGCCCAGCTTGTCTTCTGGTAGGGGTCCAACAATGTCAAGAGTCCACTGTTTTAAGGGTTCCATGGCTTTGATGAGAAGAACTGACTTGGGCAGGGTAGGTTTGGACATGTTCTTTTCACATAAAACACACATCTCAAGGAGGTCCAGGATTTCCTGGCTCATGCAGGGCCTCCAAACCTTACAATTCATGATTTTGAAGAGTTTACATCTTCTGATGTGACCTAAGGTGTGGTGGTAGTGCAGTATGGTGTCTCCTTGTTGTGTGGTGAGAATGTAAACCTTCTTTTCACATGTCTCTGCCCGGCGGCAGACATTGTCAGCATCAGTGGTGAGATGGCTTTCATTGCCTTTTAGCTTGGAAATATTCTCAGAATTCAGGCCTTTGTAAAAAGTGGCTTCATGACACAGGTAGAGCATGGGCCATTCTAGGTCTAAGCCATCATCTCCTGTGATGACTGCCACGTAGAGTCTGGATAGAGTATCAGCTGTGACAAGCTCCTTCATGGGTTTGTATTTGATGTGCAGGTGGTAAACGAACAGATATTTAACTTATCTGCCTGGCTTCAGGTCAAGTGTGACTGGGCATTGAAATACTGAAGAGACTTTTTATTTGCCAAAACTTGGGGCAGGAACATGGCTCCTTCCAGGTAACAACACCACTTCTCAAAGCAGTGAACAATTGCTGCTGTTGCAACCAAATTTCCAGCCTTGCCTGCTAACATATCTTACAATACACAAGGGGCGCTTGACAAGTTGCCCCTTGATGTGTCTAATGTTATGGATTAATCTGATGGCAATATCAAATGGCGGGTACTTCATCCTAATTAGGAGTGCTACCAATTTGACTTGCTGATCCCCACACAAGTTATTCCTTGGCTCCAAACCTTACATGGAACTCCCCACCATGCCACCCCCTTGTGGCCTTGTGGCTTTCCCCATATAGTATATTAACCAGTATATTCTACAATAAACAATACCTTGTTCTTATTATTCTGTTCTTTCTATTGGGCTGTTGTCTTCCCCAATTCCAAATACTTAATCCTCATTGGTTCAGTTGAAACAGTGGTAGCAGCTTTAGGTTTACAACCTACCTAAAACAAAATTCCCCCCAAGAAAGGACGGAGTACGGGCCGTATGGCTACTCCCCAACAAGAGACCTTCCTGTCAATCCCCAAGGGGGACATCCCCAACAGGTATATCATCTATCAATACCAGCTAGTTCTCACCAGCGTGTACAATTGGCTCCTCCTTGGGCAGCGTGACGCCATCATCACCCTGCCCCAGTCAGATCTGTCCCAGTGCATGCTCAACCTTCAGCTAGAATCCTTTGCTGATGGCGTAGAGGGGCCAACATTGTCAGTTGGCTCCAATCTACTGAAACCTGCCTTTGCATATGTCAGGTTCCTGAGCCCATGTGGGTTGCCACTGCGTCTGGCCGCCTCATGGGGCCTGCCGCTGTGTGGTTCACCAACTGGGCCAGCCAGGAACTTGATGTTACCTGGGCAGCATTCTGAGACGCCGCCAAGTCCCACTATAGCAAAATCTTCTCCCCCATTGTTGTTAGAACTCCTCTTCTAGCAATCAAACAAACTGGTTCCATTCCTGAGTACCTTACCACCTGGCAACAAGCTCTTGCTGCCACCCCCAAAGCTGTGACCAACAGAAATGCAATGCTACTCACTCTCATCATCAATTTGTTAAAACCCCATATCTGTAAGTGGGTCCCGTAGGTTGCTTCACCTCCATTGACAGCTGCTACAAGGCCATTGTGGAGGCTAACAACCAGGCCTCAATGGGCTTCCGCTGTACCAGTGACGCTCCATCCCAACCACGTACCACACCTGGCAATGGCCACAATCAAGTAGGCTGCTGCCAGCCCCGTCAGCAGGATAATGGGACTAAACGCCCCTGAAAGGGGGAGCTTGAGCTAGCAAAGATCAAGGATCAGGGAAAAGCCTGGGGGTTGTAGCAACAAGAGGCCTTGCAACCCCACCTGACCCATCCTCTCAAGCCCTGCTTGCAAAAAATCCCTGTGACTACAACATTCACAAGGTCAAAACCCTGGATGTCTTTCAGGTTCACAGTGAAAACCCTGTATTGCAAGCAAGCCACTCCTCAAATAAAGTAACATGCTTTTCCTATCCCTTCTGTTTCTGTGGAAACACCCACAAATTACTGGTAGATACTGGGGCTGACCACACTATGGTAGACCAGGTGTTTGCTGACTCTCAGCAATTAGACTGAGTGCCCAGCAGGTTTAAAGTAGTACAAGTAGCTGACTCCTGCAGAGTTGCCATCACCCACAAGACGGTACCCTTCTCTGTGAGAATGGGGAACATCCAGGTTAAGCTCTTTGGGCCCATCATGGTAGGGCTCAGCCATGACGTAATTGCTGGACTTGACTGGCTTCAGCACAATCATCCCTACATCAATTGGGATACTTCTGTCATCACCCTCAATAGAAATGAGGTGGAATTCCAGATTTACCCTGTAGAAATGAGCAAGCTACTCCACAATACTGTGTTTTTCAGAATAACAGAGACAGGTTGTAAAACTTCAAGGGGGGAAACTAGACTTTAACCAATGCTCAGTCAAAGTTATCTGCGCCAAACCATCTGTGGTCCCTCCCTTGACCTCCTCACCTCCACTAGCGCTTGCTGCACTCCTCAAGGAGTACAAGGATGTATTCAGTGAGACACTTGAACAACTACCTCCTCCCCAAGAGATCCAGCACTCTGTACAACTTCAAGGGCCGTTACCTAAAGCACAACCATTATATTGTCTTACACTAAAGGAAGATGAAACCCTCTGCCAGCACCTTGTGGACGCGCTTGATAAGGGCTTCATTTGCCCCTTGCTCCCTCCATACAGGGGGCAGATTTCTTTGTAGCTAAGAAGGACGGGTCCCTTTGCCTGGTCACAGACTACTGCGCCCTAAATGAAGTGACAGTTAAGAATAAGTACCCCCTGCCACTTATTGACAACCTGTTTGATACACTTGCACGTGTGAAGGTCTTTAGCAAGATCAATCTCACTGCAGGGTACAACCAGGTCCGCATTGCACCAGGGGATAAGGAAAAACTGCCTTCTGTATGCGCTACAGGTTGTTTGATTGTTGGTCATGAACTTTGGAATCACCAACACTCCCTCCACTTTTGCCATGTTGATGAACAAAGCCTTTGAGGAACTGATTGGAAAGTGCATTGTTGTGTACCTTGACAACATTATTGTCTTCAGTCAGGATCAAATCACACACCTCCAACACCTCTGTGCTGTCCTCAACACCCTTCAGAAAAACCAGCTAAAAGCTAAACCCTCCAGATGCAATTTTCTCAAGTTGGAGCTGTTATTCCTTGGGCACACCATCTCTGCCCAAGAGATAAAGCCCAACCCTGCCAAAATCAAGGCAATCACCAGCATGCCGCCCCCCACTGATGCAGGCCAGGTGCAGACATTCCTAGCTATGATTGCCTACGTACACAAGTTCATTCCCAATTGTGGGGAACTAATTGCACCTCTCACTGAGCTCCTCAATACCAAACAGTGCTTCCATTGGACCCCTGTCAGAGATTGAGTCTTTGAGGCGTTGAAGCAAAGGCTCACAACAGCACAAGTACTGCAGTTCTCTAATCAAAACTGACAGTATAAACTTGAGGCCAATGCCTCTGACAGGGCCATAGGGGTGTGCTAAGGATAGAAACTGACAATGGCGTCTTCCTCCCCGTGGCATACAAGTCCAGGAAGCTTACTGACTTGGAACAAAGTTACCCCATTCATGATAAAGAATTGGCAGCCATTGTACATTGCGTTGAGAAGTGGCGCTGTTACCTAGAAGGAGCTACCTTCCCACCCTGCATCCTGACGGACCACAAGTTGCTTCAGTACTTCAACACACAGTCCAACCTGACACACTGCCAAGCAGGATAGGTTGAGTATCTATCCCCTTACTAGTTGCGCATCAAGTACAATCCTGGAAAAGAGCTTGTCACAGCTGACGCCCTTTCACAACTCTATGTAGCGTCCATCACTGGGGATGATGGTTTGGACCCAGATTGGCCCATGCTCTACCTCCGCCCTGAGGCAACTTGCTACAAGGGCCTTAACTTGGTCACCATCTCCAAGTTGAAGGACAACAAAAGTCAGTTCACCACCAATGCTGGTAATGTCTGCCTCCGGGCAGAGACAGGTGAGAAGATGCCTTACATTCCCACCATGCAACAAGGGGACACAATATTTCACTACCACCAAACCCTGGGTCACACCAGAGGGCGTAACCTCTTTGAGATTATGAAATGGAAGGTTTGGTGGCAGCGCATGCGTCAAGACATCTTGGACCTCCTCAAAACGTGTGTATTGTGCAAAAAGAACATGTCCAAACCTGCACCCCCAAGTCTGTCCTTCCCATCAAGGCCATGGAACCCTTCAAGCAGTGGGCCCTCAATATTGTGGGACCACTCCCCAAGGACAGACTGGGAAAAAAAATTATCACTGCCATTTACTACTTCACTTTCTAGCCAGTGGCTTGGGCTAAAACCAACCACACTACCACCACCATCACCTGCTTTATTGGCAAGGAAATTGTGGCCCGCTTTGGGAAACCCAAACGTCTCATCACAGATGGTAGCCCCAAACTTGTTGGACGTTTCATAAAGGCATACTGCGCTAAGAACGCACTCCAGTGTGTAGTTACGACTCCCTACCATCCTCAAGCCAATGGGCATGTGGAACAGTTAAATGGCTCACTGGTTCAACTGATTGCCAAGCTCTCACAAGAGCACCCTAACACTGCATGGACTTAACACCTGCTCACTGCTCTACTTATCCTACAAGCAAGAATCAACAGGGGAACAGGGTTCAGCCCCAGTACCCTGGCCTTTGGAACACCTGACAGTCTGACAGGGGTTGAACAGGGAAAGCTATGGTCCAAGGTTCCCGACAAGCCTCCCCTAGTAAAAACTACATCCCTAGACTAATGGCGTGCCAAAGCCCGGGAAATTAAACAAAAGCAAATTGAAGGAGGGACAAAGCACCTCAAAGCCAGGTACGCCGTAGATGACCCTGTCTACACCCTCAACCCCAATTCTACCAAGTTGGAACCCAACCACCTAGGGCCCTTCAAGATAGCTGCAGTCTATGAAAATCACACTTATCAACTTGAAGATGCCCAAGGAAACATCAATAAGCTTCACCATGATTGCTTGCGCCCCTGCTGCGCCATCCTCACACAAAAGTTGTTTGTGCGGACCTTCCCAGACCTTCTGCAGACTCTGGTCTTGGTGTCTGACAACAAGCAGGGGGCAAGGGGGGTGTTGCAAGCAAGTTTCCAGCCTTGCCTTCTAACGTATCTTATAATACACAGGGGGCGCTCAACAAGTTGCCCCTTGACGTGTCTAACATTATGGATTAATCTGATGGCAATATCAAATGGCGGGTACTTCATCCTAATTAGGAGCAACACCAATTTGACTTGCTGGTCCTTGCATGAGTTATTCCTTGGCTCTAAACCTTACATGGAACTCCCCACCATACCACCCCCTTGTGGCCTTGTGGCTTTCCCCATATAGTATATTAACCACTTTATTCTACAATAAACAATACCTTGTTCTTATTATTATGTCCTTTCTATTAGACTGTTGTCTTCCCCAATTCCAAAAAATGAATCCTCACTGGTTCAGTTGCAACACTGCTAACTTCTTATCATGTATGGGGAAACACTGCTCTGAGTCATTAAGCTTTCTGGATTTGTAGGCCCAGGAAAGAAGACACCTTCATTGGTTTCCACTCTTAAGACGCCCCCTATGGCTCTGTCAGAGGTGTCAGTCTCAAGTTTGTACTGATGAACCAATTGGGAAATTGTAGTAAAGATGCAGTTGTGAGCTTTTGCTTCAACATCTCAAAGGCCTGATCTCTGGTGGGTGTCCAGTGAAAGCACTGTTTGGTGTTTAGAAGCTCAGTGTGAGGTGCAATTAGTTCACTGCAGTTAGAAATGAACTTCTGCACATATGTGACCATGCCCAAGAAGGTGTGCACCTGATCCACATTGGCAGGAGGTGGCATGCTGGAAATTGCCTTTATTTTGGCGGGGTTAGGCTTTATACTTTGGGAAGATATGGTGTGCCCCAGGAATAGAAGCTCATAACAAAGGAAATCATATTTGGAAATCTTGGCCTTTAACTGATGTTTACAAAGGGTGTTGAGTACAGCGCAAAGGTGTTGGAGATGTGTTGTTTGGTCTTGCCTAAATACAATAATGTTGTCAAGACACACAACAACACAATTTATAATCAGGTCTTCAAAGGCTTTATTCATCAACATGGCAAAGATGGAAGGAGTGCTGGTTTTTCCAAAGTTCATGACACAACACTCTACAATCTGTAGTGCGTGCAAAATGCAGTTTTTGCCTCATCCCCAGACGCAATGTGGACCTGGTTGTACCTTGCAGTTAGATCAATCTTACTGGAGACCTTTGCACCTGCAAGTGTATCAAACAAGTTGTCAATTGGCAGCAAGGGGTAATTTTTTGACTTTTATCTCATTTAATGCACAATAGTTAGTTACCAGTCAAAGGGACCTGTCTTTCCTGGCTACAAAGAAGACTACAGCCCCATACAATGAGAGAGAGAGGTGGATAAAGCCCTTATTGAGCACCTGCACAAGGTGTTGACAGAGAGTTTTTCTTCCATGGGCATCAAATGATAGAGAGGTTGTACATTTGCCAGCAATCCTTGTAACTAGACATCATGTTGTATTTCTCTTTGCCGGGCAGTTGATCTAGAGTTTTTCTAAAGACGCCTTGTACTCCTCAATAAGTGATTCTAGTGCTGGAGGTAATGGTGTGTCTGAGGGGGGGAGATGTTATGGGTTCAGAGCAAATGACTTCCACTGAGCACTGGTTAAAGTCCAGCTTCTCCCCTTGAAGTTATAGGAACCAGTCTCTGTGATGCAGACAAAAACAGTGACATGAAGAAGCTTGTTCATTTTGGTGGGGTAGATCTGGAAGCTTACCCCATTCTGGTTGAGTGATTGCTAATATGCAGGAATTGGCTACACATACTGCCTTAAACCTGCTGGTACTTGATCTAGTTGCTGGGAGTCTGCACATTCCTGGTTGACCATGGTGTGATTGTGAGAGAGGGGGGCTAAACTAACTAAGTTCTGCTCCCACCCTGGTGAGACAAACCACTAGGATGCCATCCAATGGATTACTGTAATGGCCGCTCTGAAGGGGGACCAGAGGGAGGACACCAGAGACAGTTAGGGAAAGTAGGCATTTAGTCCCATCAACGCAAGCCCAGTGAGCAACCAAGGGGCGCAAGAGGAGACACAGGCCGGGACCTCAACTGTTGGCAGGGGTATAAGGACCTCATCCTCCAGGAGGGGATGTGAGAGTGCTGATATCTTCTTAACAAGTAGGGCAAGTGAGGCAGAGTCCAGAGAGTACAGATATAGGTCATCACAAGTAATACTTTTGACAAGAGCCTCTCCAGAAATGAGAAGACCACTAGGCAAGTGCAACAGGCTAGATGGATTGTCACTTGCTAGGCAGACCAAAGAGGAGATGTGGGATCAAAGGACCAGGAAATTAGTCCAGAGGAGTATTGTAAAAGAGGCCAGGGAAAAAACCATAAACTTGGGAACAGTGAGTATCATTTTAATGAAAATCAGAAAATTTGGAGTCTGGAGGTAGTAATTTTAACCTTGATTTTTATATAAAATCCAGTACCAAAGGGGCTGCACGCCAGTTATTTAACATTGTCAAAGTGATCTGGGCAGCCTTGGGGATGGACCTGGGTGGCTTTGACAATGCCCTGAAACAAAATCAAGATCAAAATCAAGCAGAAAAAAGATAAAATTAAGGTAACAGTAGCTAAATATACTAACAGTCAATTTAAAATCCAGGTTCAAATGGGAGTTTTGAGATCAGGAACTCTTCATATTAAAGCTATACGCTAAAAATTTCCTTAGGGGTTTCAGAAAAGAAGCCGGGTTCAAAAGAGACCAACAAAAAGTAAGATGCATATAAGAAAAGACTAACACTTTTTAAAATTTATAAAGAACTCAACAAGAGTTCAACCTTTACAAAATTTATAAAATGTTGCAACCAATTCTAAACTTTTAATGTGAGTAGAAAATCAACAAGCAGGGGACTGGCAGTCCCCTGACTATGTTTAAAGAGATGGGTTGTCACTGGGCTATCCCATGACCAACTGGATTGAGTCTGATTGGCCAGGAGAGAATATTTGCTGACATGAGTCAGGAGAGTTGGAGAGTTTTGAATTAATTTCTGAACCACCCTCTGATTGGCTAGAATTGCCTTCAGGACCTTGTTGATCAATTTTTTTAGAGAAACTGATGTGTAGCAATTCAATTGGGAAGTCACAATGCTCTTTAACAACAGTCAACACCAGGCTAATAAAAAGTCTAAATTAATCAGGGTTTCCTCCGTGGAAGGGGCAGTGGAGGGTGGAGACTCCACAGAGTATGCAACAACAAATCTTTCATCAACAGTGTGGGCTAAATCCCCAAGTCAATTGAGTGGTTTAGCTGGACTTTGAGTAGATTTCTTTGTACAGCAGGGGAAGACTGTCCTGTCCAAGGCCAAAGGGGGAAGCAAATTTATAGTGATTGGCCTCAGTGCCTACCAAAAGTTTATAGGTGTTCCCACAGAAACAAAAGAGGTAGGCCAAGCAGGTGATTTTATTTGATGAATGACTGGTTTTGAGGACAGGGTCATCACTATGAACTTGATTCACATCTAAGGTCTCTACCTTGTGCATGCTGTAGGTGCAGGGATTCTTGGCAAGAAGAGATTGAGAGTGCAGGTCAAGCAGGGTTGCAGAACCTCTTGTATCTACAACCCCCAGGCTTTTCCCAAATCCTCAATTTGGGCTTACTGAAGCTTCCCCTTGCAGAGGCGCTTGGCCCCATTTTCCTGCTGACAAGATTGGCAGCAGCCAACTTGGTTGTGAGCGCTGCCAGGGGCTGGATAAAGTTGGGAGGGGGCATTGTTGGATCTTTGAAATCTCATTGAGGCCTGATTTTTAGACTCCACAATGGCCTTGTAGCAGTTATTGACAGAGGTGCAACGTCATACAGGGACTCATTTACAGATGTGAGGCTTCAGCCCATTGATAATGAGGGTGAGTAGCATTGCGTTTCTGTCAGTGATGGCTTTGGGAGCAGCAGCAAGTGCTTGCTGCCAGGCTGCAAGGTACTCAGAGAAACTGTCTGTCTGCTTGATAGCAAGTAGAGGGGTTCCTACTACAATGGGCAAGACAGTCTCACTTTATTGTGATCCTGCAGCGTCTCTGAAGGTGGACCAAGTGACTTTGTGTTCTTGGCTGGGCCAATTGGTGAACTATACTGTGGCATTCCATATGAGGTGCCCAAAAGCAGTGGCAACCCACATGGGTTAAGGTACTTGGCAGATATGAAAGCAGGTTTCTGTGGAGTGGAGCTAACTGACAATGTTGGCCCCTTCTGTACCACCAGTAAAAGACTCTAGTTGAAGGTTCAGCATACATTGTGAGAGGTCCAACTGTGGTGGTGTGACACTGACGTTGTGTTGCCCCCAGCAGAGCTGGTTATAGAAACTTGTGAGTACCAACTGCTACTGATAGATAACATATTTCTCAGAGATGTCTCCATCAGGGATAGGGAGGAAGGTTTCCTGGTGTGGAGTAGCCATATGGCCCGTACTCTGTTCTTTCTTGAGGGGATTTTCTTTTAGGTAGGCTATGAACCTACTTCTGCTATTGCTGTTGTAACTGAATCAATGAGGATTCAGTATTTGAATTAGGGAAGACAAACATCCAATAGAAAGGACATGAATAATAAGAATAAGATGTAATTTATTGTAGAATATTGTGATTGATATAGTATACAGTGAAAGCCACAAGGCCACAGGGGGTGGCATAGTGGAGTGTTCCATGTAAGGTTTGGGGCCTAGAAATAACCTGTGCAGGGATCAGTGATGTTGAATTGGCAGCGCTCCTGATTAGAAGATAGTGCCCAGAAATTGACATCCTCATCAGATTGATCCATGCCATTAGATATATCATGGGGCAACTGTGATGATTCATATGTTTGGTGGTTTTGCAGGCGGGGCTAATGTTGGCCAAGCAAAAGGTTTTTTGCTTGTTGGAGGTGAGCTTAGCAGGTAACATAGGGCTACTAGGGATAAGTAGGGTGAGCCTAGTATGTAACATGGTCTACTAGGGTAAGTAAGGCCTGCCTGATAGGTAACAAAGGACTACCAGAGGCAGATGTTGCCTCCATCCAGCAGAAGATATTGGCTGCTTTGGGCTATAGTGCTTCACCTTGCAGGGAACTGTGGCTGCGGAAGGGTGAAGACTGAGATAGCAAGCAGGGAACCTTTTCTGTCTGGGGGGAGTAGGTTTTGGACCCCTGGCGGTTAACGCAGCTGCCAGGGAGGGGAAGAGCTTTGAGAGCTCTACGTACCCTAATACACTTACAGGAGGTCTGTGAGCAAGCACGCTACCTAACAGACTGGTAGGGTGTCCTTGTTTATACCCCTATGAGAGCTTTAGGGGAACCCAAAGTGAGCATTGGAGGGTATATACTTGCTCAGAGATGTCACCAAGGCGGCTTGCTTGGGGAAGCAAGCTGCAGAACTTGGTGTGATCAGGCCTCTGGGAAGTAGAGCTGATTAATCTGCAACTGAAAGCCCAGACTTAATCACTTGGGTGAGTAAAGACAACACATAGACATTGATCTATGGTTGAATGGCCTAAGTGGATTGCCACTTGCAAGGGCCCTTTCAAACACCAGTTCAATGTAGACTCATGCCTGGGTCTACAAGTTCTGGTAATGGGGACTGAGATAAAGAACCAAGGTGGTTCACGGAATCAACAGAGAAAACTAGCAGGAGGGACTGTTTTGTCATAGTTAAGGCTAGTTGATGGACTTTTAATTCATATTGAATTGTGGGAACCAATATGGTTCAGTGTGTAGAAGGAACAAAGGAAGTTCCTAGTGAGGATTTGTTGAGGAACTGGTTGAGGAGAAGTTGAAGTACAGGAAGATTTTGGATACAGGACTAGCTGATCAAAAATCAGGATGGCCAAAGGACCAGAAGTTGGTGTTGAAGAACTGAAGAGCTGAGAGGATGAACTAGGCAGACTGGATGCAGAGGCTGGAAGAGCTGATTTTAGTGACTTTTGAGAGGAAATTGTAATACCCTAGAATGGTGGGCATCACTTGGAGTAGGTATGGTAGCAAATTGGAGAACTGGAAACCTGCCAAGGTGGTGATTATGGGATACACTGTCATTTGCCAGCAAAATACTTTGGTATGTATGTTGAAACGCCCAAAGCTCCCAGCAAAGTAGGTGAGGATGTAGTAAGCCAACGTATGCATGGCTATGGAGAGTGTTGAATGGGGAGATACCAGAGGCGGCCAGGGTCTAGTGTTTGACAAGTTAAGTTGGCCAGGGTCATGGTATGGGTCATAACCTAGTCCTTCTGTGGAGGGGCCAAAGAACTCTGAACTCTGTTGGTAGCCTCCAATCCCAAGGCAAGCTGTGAGCACAGCTGTGAAGATGAGGTGATTCATCTTCACTGGGTTGGAGGGTTGTCAGGGGCTTAATCTGTAAGCTTAACTGTAGTTGTAGTTAGAAATTTCACTTTATTGAGGGTATTAGTCTCAATAATAGCAAAGCTATTACTGAGAGGGGATTCTTTATTTATAGTGAGCCCCCACTTGCAAAGTTTTGCAAATGAGAGTAAAAACAGGGGACTAGAGTCCCCAAAAGTTTGGTCATGGGACTGGAGAATTGGTGTTTGAAGGGATGGTCAAACCCTTGTTCCTGGGCAATCTGTTGGGGTTTTGGATAGTTCTGCTAGGGGCCAATAATTTCTCCTGGATGGGTGGTCAGGTGGTGATGGCAGCTCTTGGTTTTAAACACTTCTATTTTTGACTTGGGAACGCTATTTTGGTTGGAGTCTAGGCCTAGCTGATTGTTGGCATCCCCCTGGTTCCATTGGCTCTGGGTCAAGTTATTTTTATCTCCTGGGGTTATTGTTGGATTGTTGTCATTATTTTTAGGATATTGGTTGGGTTTAAAAATAGGAGTTGGCCCTTCTTTTGGGGCCCCAGAATTATTTTTAGAATTCCCCTCTGTTTCAAGGGTTTTTCTGATTGGCTGGGTGTCATGGTGGGCTTTGGTTGGCTGGGGAGTGGGCCCTGGGACCCAGGTGGGCGGCTGGCAGTTGGCTGGGGTTTGGGGAACGGGCGGGTGGCCTGGGGGCAAGCGGCGGGTCCGCTGGGGGAGGGGTGGGCGAGCAGGTGGCTGGCGGGAGCCTGGCTGACAAGCAGGTAGGGGGTTTGCAGGCAGCTGGCTGGGCAGCAGGAGCCCGCTGGGCGGGCAGGAGGCTTGCAGGAGGGTGGCGGGCGCCTGCCCAGATGATAAATTATTCTGGTTTCCATGAAAATCCGTTTTTCCCAAATTTTGATTTTTCTTTTCCCCTGATAGTGGGTGAAATTCCCTATCAAATTTCACCCCTCCTGTTGAACATTTATCCACCTGATTCCAACATTTTTTCCTAGTCAAAATCTGGTTTATGTCAGGAATATTCCTGACAGAAATATAGATAAAAAGAAGCAGTTAAAGAATAATTAAATACTGCCTGATTATGATTTAAAAAGGATTAAAAATCATATAATGAAAAAGAAAGAGAAGTAAAAATAACATATAGTTTATTAGAATTATAAATTTACTTAAAAAGAAGGATTAATGAAGAAGGGAGCTGGAAAGAAGCTGGAAATGGAACAGAGAAACTATGAGGGCAAAAGAGCAAATTTTGCTGAGAACAACTAGGAGAGGCAAAAGGACAAGCAGCAAGCAGGTTCAAAGTTGCAAAACGTTGAGAGAAACACAGAGAAACGTTGAAAAATCAAAGGGTCAAAATTTGCCTAAGTAAAACATATGTGGAAGCGCTTGAGATTTGCCAGGGAAACGTGACGGGAATTACGGCAAAACCGTTTGAAACGCAGAGAAGTTGTTTACCTGGAGCAAAACAGCCTCAGGTTTGAACCAGGGTTAAGAACAGATCATCTGGGGAAACCTTTTCAGTGAACTGTTGAATTGAGGCATATGATTGGCTGCAAGCCAAAGTCTATTTGATCAGTGTTTTAAGGGCTTTAACTTAAGAGTTAGAGCCTAAAAATGAGGAGCAGAAGTGGAAAATTCAGGGCTTTTATTGGCTGAAGTAAGTTTAAAGGTTTGATATATTATAGAAGAAGAAAAACAGGATAGTTTAAGCTTTGAAGAACCAGAGTTCTAAGAGAGGTTTTTGGTCTGAAACAAAGGGCTATAAAAGGGGGAGCTATCTGAGACTCTTCAGGGATTGAAAAAAGTGGATTTCAAAGGCCACAAGAGCTACAGAAGGATCAAAGGACCAAGAGTAGGAAGTCAGAGCTGGAACCAACTGCAGGAGCACAAGATTAGAACACAGGAGCCCAAGACTAAGGAGCAGGAGCCAAAGACCAAGTACAAGGAGTCTGAGATATTGTTAGAGGAATCCAAGTATTAGCAAATCCATATTGTTTCCTTGACCCCCTGGGCTAAGTACCAGAAGGTTTCTAAGGGGGTTTTTCTTCTGAGAGTGAATAAAAGCCCATTTTGACCCCTATACATATTTCTGAGATACATTTTTACTTACTAGAGAATGACAACCCTTTCCAGCCGGCCCATGGCTACAATCCAGGACACACTTGGGGACTGGTGGACAGGAACCCCACAGCAACTCATTGAGCGCCCCCTGTGTATTGTGAGATACATTAGCAGGCAAGAGGGGAATCTTGGTTGCAACACTGAATTTGGATTTGAATTAGATAAATGACCTATAGGCTGGTGAACTAATCATAAGTACAGTAGTTTTAAAAGCTATGGCAACAAGCAAAAACAATTCAGATTTAAACAAAATGAACTCATATTTAAACCAAATTAAAATTAATCCAAATCTATTTTAAATCAATATAAATTTGTTTATTTTTAATTTTGTTTAAATATGAGTTCTTTTTTTTAAATCTAAATTGTTTTTGCTTGTTGCCATAGCTTTTAAAACTACTGTAAGGAGTATATCAAACCAGAAAATGAGATGTTGGAAGAAAATTATACTCCCAAAGCAAATTCTTCTACTAAGGTCCAGTAAATAGTTGAAAAGAGGAAATTAGCAAGAATTCCTTGCATTCTAGAACCTTTAAAGAAAAATATTTCATGGCTTATTCAGATCAATAATTACCATGTTAGCAAAGGGTGTCCTTGTGTTAGGTGAAGTACATCATATATGCAATCTACTATGAGAATTTAAGCCTTTAAATGTAAGTGAAGCAAGGCTGCAGCAACATACTAAAATTTCCTAGAAGGCATTGTTTGCTGGTACTATACACATATGATATCCAAAATAAGAGGCTGGTTGTAAGTGCTTGGGGGAAGATCTGATTAAATTTCCCTACTTGTATAGGGGCAATGAGCTGCAATTTGTATCAAATATTCCAAGTGGTTTTATGCCATCTGAATCCTTGCATCCTAACACATTGCAAGAGTGTGTGTTCCTTAGAAATATGAATTCTATGAAAATTACTGTTAACTTTCAATTTTTGATAGCTACCCTGCCTGCCTCCAATAAACACCTTGTCAAATGTGGTGCCAAAGCACCTGATAACATTACTCTGTTGTATCAACCAACTATGAGTCCATCCCTAAAAAGGGGAAGTTTCAAATATGCAGAATGAACTACCAGCAATGTAGCAAGTCAGAAAAAACCTGGCTCAAATTGACCCACCTAAGACCCAAAGCCAAGCCAAGTCTGTCACATGAGACATCATGGCTGATAAATTTCATATATGAAACACAGTCCATTCTATCAAGAACTGTACCGACATAATAGAAACATCCGACTAGCCTCTGATGCCATCATAAGCCCTATATAATCTTTTCCCTCTCAAATAAATATACAATCTATTCAAATCTTACTCCCCATTTAGTAACTCTGCTAATATAGCATAGTCACGACACAATCTTAATGCTTGCTAGCCTAATTCAAAGCTACAGATAAGCTGTTTTGATGAATTTAGAAAATCAAAAATTAAATTTCTTAATTCTTGTTCTAAACTGAATAGAAATAGTCCAGTTATTTAGATTCCTGATTTTATATTTATGATTGAAATATGCAATTATACATAATAATATTTAGCTCTATTTAAAAAGTCAACCTTTTGCTCGTTATAAAGTTGGTATGTGATAACTAATCACAGCCTAAAAATCTTTTAAATATATCAAATTTAGATGTTAGATCCAACTTTACACTTGTTCTTGCACAGGCCAATCACCTAGTTTTAAAACGAGATCAAACAAAATCAAGGTAAACTTTAACAATCAATAGCCTGATATAGTGGGGGACTACAAAGATCCAATATTTTACTCAAACAGAGTGGAGGGGAAACACTAATAGAGAAGGTAGAAACATTTGCCCTCAAGGAAGCTTCCTACAACTAATAAGAGTAAACCATAGTAATAAATCAGAGATATATTCTTTGCTGGATTTTAGGAGTGTATGAATTTAAGTTGAGCTGCAAAAGTTTGCAATTTAAACGCCGAAATCAAGATGAATCGAATTTTCTCATCCCACCAAGTGACGCACACTTAATAACTTACTTCGGGAATAAAACAAAAACTCAAAGATGAATCGAACTTTTGAGTATTGGTCCAGATTTCAGTCTGACACCACACCAATTTTCCACCCAGAAAAAAGGGGTGGATAAATTATCTTTAATCGGCCTCTAGTGACCAAAAAGTATTTATCTCCCAGTACCTACCATTTTATCTTTCACTTAATCAAAACTCGTGGCCACTTAGATTGCAAATTTATCTGGCGATGGGAGATTTTGGTACTGTTTATACGTTTTGAACTACAGTTTATCAGTTGTACAGTATTCCTAAAAATATTATTTTGCTTGTCGCTTTTTAGACATTTCAGAAGAATGGCTCCGAATCCTTGAAACCAAAGAAAGGGTTCTAAACTCTCGTTCTGATGACGTCCCGGCTTCATTACAAAACCCTTATATTCTTGATGATTTTCAAGAAAAATTCAATCTATGCCAATTAGCAAATGTTTACCCAAGAACCCTAAAGTATGCTCACTATATTCCAAAATTGTTATTGACGATAATTTTTGGAACAGAAATCATCGTGACATCAGGCTAAACCAGAATAACGTGTTTGCTAAAGAAATGTATTAAAACATAGATTGGTGAGATCTAAAATTTGGTTTAAAGGTTGGAAAAGGGTTTAAGAGAAGCACTATTAGGGCTCTACCCTGATTCAATAGATACATACACCTTGGCATTAGAAGTGAATCCCAATGATATCAATCTCCTTTTACTTCGCGGGGCAGTGTATTATTTTACATCAAATTTGGGCTAATGTTTAGGTTGGCTAATACTGGAGATTTCGGGTCGGCGTCAAAAGATTTTTCTAAAATCTTGTTTTTGGACCCATCTCATCCACAAGCAGCAGCATATCTTTCGATTTCTATGCTAGAACAAGAAGGCTCCCATCTTAACATCAGTTCATCGGTAAGCTCTATGCGACTTAATTGGACCCTCTTTGAAATAGCGGCGTGTGTTTCATTTATTTTTGGCTAATTCTCAATAGCGAATTCTTTCTTCCAAGATTCCCTTGGATCCGAGAAACGACAAAACTGCACATCTAAATCAGTTCGAGTTCTAATATTTAAATAGTTTATGCCAAGATCTGAGTTAGAGGTACTTTTTGCCCATGAAATTCAAAATTATATGATTTTTCGATTGAAATCATTATTTAAACTCAATTCAACTACATCTAATAGCTATAGTTGTTTCAGGGGGTAATATTACCTGTTTATATCGATATTTTTTTGGCTTTTTGACCTGTTAGCTAGCCATTAACAGACTTTTTACACCTGCCTTAAATTAGACAGAATATTATACCTAAGTGGCCCTATTGAAAGCACAAACTTATCTTTGAATCTGCCTCATTTTTCTGCTAACTCAAGTGAAAATTCAAATTCCAGTGTTAGCTCTTTCATATTACTTCTTTGGAATTTAAATGCAACATGAATTTAATTATTTAGTCCAGAAGCAAATCTAATTAGATTGTTCAATAACTAACCAACTTTTTAATCTTGTAGCCATATCAAGTTAAAACTCATCTGACCTGATAATTAGCTTTTTTGCTAAATTATTAATCAGAATTAAATTTAAATGTCAACTTTGATATTCCACTACTCCTAATTTTATTGTTGAAATTCATCATGCATGATCAATTTCGGTATTTACCACAACCTAATTTTTAGTGCTAAACAGGTATTGTACAAAATTGGCTCTTGGCCATATTAAACTAAGAGTTCTATAAGTCTGCTAAAAGCTCCTTTAACATTCTATATAAGAGACGGCTTATCAAATTACTTACCCCACTTAAATCTTGACGCTTGGATCATCCAAACAAGTTGCTTGTGTTCTAATTTGGAATAATAGTCCTATAGTTTTGAACCTGTAGCACAAATTGCAAGATTGCCATATCTTAAACATGATTTGGCATTTCCCTTAATTAAATTGATGTTTGTATTTTATTTAAATAGTTCAAATTGCAGGATCCCATAGACACTTTGCAAATTTCAAGTTGAATGCATATTTCAAGCAGACAAAATAAATTGACAGGAATCAGAAATGAATTGTTCAACTGCTACCAACCATTTTCATTCTGTTTACTATTTTTTTGGAATTATGGGATTGTCAGATTCAAGAACCAAATTTCAAATCATTAATATATATAAAAGTGAGTCTGTCTGTCTGGATGTAGTGTCACCTCAAGTGGGCTCAAGCCTTAAGGGATTTGACTAAATTTAGTTTTTAGTTAAATTTGATTTTAAAAGTTGATTGTTAAGCCAAAAGCTCAATTTGGCTCATCCTTACATTCAATACCATACATGCATCTTTGAAAGTACACAGATTGAATTCAGTGGAGTGTGGTCTAAACTATGCTGAACTTAAATATAAGCCACTCAAACTTTTATAAATTTTTAAATAACTGCTTGATTTTTAAATTAGTGGCTAACCTCATACAGCCATATCAAAGTGGCTTAGTGTCAGGATACCAGGAGTACTGTGGAGCTCCAGCAGGTGAGGGAGGAGTCAAAGCAGGTACTGGCATGGCCTACCAGATGATGGAACCTAACTTTACCAGGTAAGAAAGGGCCTTCCCAGCCACAGCCCAGGGCCCAGCTGCTTGCAATGCAGAATCAATCCTGTGAGTGCCAGATAAAGCACCCCCAGGAATTGACTACTCTGGCCAGTGGCATCAGAAGTGGGGGGGTGAGATGGTTGGTTTGGGTGTTTGGGGCGGTTCCATGGGGGCCAATTAGGCAGCAGGATTGTTGTACTTTCCGTTAAAGATCAAAGGGTAGATGGTGATTGCTTTTCCCTCACAGACAATTTGGTAAGGTTCCTTGGGTGCGTTTGGGCGGGTGTACCACTGCAAGTCTTCCGATGTCCAGGGTTTGTGGTCAGGATTGGCAGGATACTCAGTGAAATGCACAGGGCCAAATGGAGCGTTGGGCGGACAGTAGTAGTCAAAGGCTTCAGGTTTGCCATCTGGAGTCTGGCTATCTATCCCAGTGGATGGGTACTGATGCTTGGGTGTATGCAGATGGAAGAGTATCAAAAATATGTAGGGAAACAGATTGGTGAACCAAAGGTTCATAACAACTTTATTAGTAAGGATGACAATATAGAACTTTTTCAGGTGCTTCTGATTTATATACTTACTCACATGCAAGTGCCTCTGGGCATTCTTCTGGTGCTATCTGTGTGGCAAGGCTTGGCATCTCAGGTTCTGATGTTTGGTTGGCTGCTTCATGGTCATTTTTGGGGTCTTCAGGAACAGTTGTTTGGCTTGTTGGTGGCCCATCTTGGCCTGGCTGGTCATTGGTTCCGGAAGGTTTGGCTGCAGGAGTCATGGGGTTTGTCCCAATTTGATCACTATTCTGGGACTGGTTTGACAGGCACTTTTGGGGTTGAAGAACTTGATTAAAAAGGGGTTCCTAATTGGGGACCCCAAATTACTTGATAGAGGGTGGTGTTATGAGGTCATTGGTGTCACATCATTTAACCTGCTAAATGCAAACAAGCAGTTAACTCAAATGCCCAAACCCACCCCATTACTACCATTTGTATATGGCATATTCCCCAATTAGTCCCAACAAGTATATAAGCTTGTCCTTTTCAAATATTCAGATTATCATTAAATACATCTTTCCTATATTTGGTATCTTTAACTATTTTACCAAATATAATCACCAAGTTCAAACCAAAACAACCTGTTACAAGTACAACCCCAGTTCTACCAAAAACTGAGGTATCCAATCTCCTGGTTTTCACATGGTGATCCTGCCCAAATTATCCTAGTTCAAGTTCAAGTTTACAAGTACAAGTCAAGCCTAGTTTGCGTCCAAGATGTCAAGTGCCCCTTCAAACTCTAGAGAAGGGAAGGAATTGGTCATGGTACCTGAAGGTATCTTAATGGCTCAATCAATGGCCGCTTGCAACTTCCCCAAATTCTCTGGGAACAATGTTGAGTGGTGGATGGCACAGTACAAAAGATTCTGCAAGGAATACCTTGTCAGTAAACCAGACATGGTGTTCAATGTTTGCCAGTTCTTAGCCAAGAAACCCACCAAATGGCACAATATGGCCCTCAAGTTTGATAGTTGGGATGAATGGAAGTCTATGGCAACAAAGCGTTTTAGCAACAAGCACGTAGATATCATAAAAAAGCCTGAAACCATTCAGATCCAAGAATACAAGTCTGTGGATGAGTTCATTGATGCATATTGCGCCCTGGCCAGACTCTCCATCCGCCGTGATCTACAGAAAGGTCACAAGGGAAGCCGCACCAAAATCAAAACAGACTTCAATACAGGCATAGGGCTTACCTTCTTTAAATGCGCCATCCCCTTGGAATACTGTATGGCAATTGAGGAACACGGCATTGAAGACCCCACTGATGCCTACAATCTGGTGGAAAAGTTCTACCGTATCAAAGTGGAAAATCTCCCAGATGAAAAAGCAAGAAAAGCATCTGCATGGAATCCTTTCTCCAAGAAAACCACCAAGGAACCCAAACAAGCAGATTTGTCTGACAAACTCACCAAAGTACTCAAAGCATTCATGGCAAATGATAAACCAGCCCCTCGCTACAATAATGGCTTTTGCTTCAACTGTCAATCCACAGAACATCAAGCCAAGGACTGCCTTGAGAAATACCAATATTGCAAGGAAGACCACTCTTGCAGTGACTGCAAGTTACAAAAAAAACCGCCCTAGAGAGACTTTCTTGACAGATTTGCTAATGGCTAAACAAGTGGAACATTCAACCAATGGGACACCCCAGGAAAACAAACGAGTTAAGATCCAAGATATTAAATTTGTCCCTTTTATCCATCACCCATATTGTTTACCACTTCTCCACGTGCAGCACCTGCATATTGGGAGATGGCCCCATCCCCTGAAGACCTTTCTGCCACAAGAAAAGAATTGTCAAATCCCAAAGCAGTACAACTCATTAACTTCATCAAAAGCAATAAGAAGGAGGATGATCTTGACCACATCCTGGTGCATAGGATTGAGAAACAAATTTGTGATGGTCAACCCAACTGGGAGGAGTCACTGGCCCTTAAACAGGTATACAAAAGCGTGCTTAAACAAACCAGAGACCAAGCCCAAGACCACGAGGACAGATATGAGGCATTTGTACCCCAACAGGAACTAGAGTTTGAGGAAATTGAAGGCCCAACAATGCTCAATGAGGAAGCTCAGAAAAAACTTGAGTTTGTCATTGACTATCTTAAACAGGGAAACAATTCCTCAGACGCCATTCAGGAATTAGCTGGATAACTAATAAATTGACACCCAAACAAAAGAGAGGCCATCCTCATCAATGACCTATTTGAACGTGCTAAGCTGGCTAAAGAGGAGGGAGCTAACATGGATAAGCTGTTTAAAGATCCAAACAAAGTAACCGTGGAAACAGTTGAAACCACACCTGTACCACCTAGCTCCCCCCATTTGGCACCAGAACCAGAAAACATCCCAAAGGAAATTATCAACCCCCAGGAAACACAGGCACCCAAACCTGCCACCACAGAACCTAGCAAGCAAACAACCAAGTCACATGAATCCAAAAAACTTACGGATGGGACTGGTGAACACAATAATGTTCCTATGGAAATAGATTTGTTAGAAAACCTGTTTCAAACTGTCATTTGTGAAACATGGGAACCAATGGATGTTAGTTTCATACCAGGAGAGGTGTTTTTGTCAGCCCTCAAGAAGTACCAAGATAAAAATGGACCTGCTCTCCCAATCCCAGCCCTAGTGAATCACAACTCTGAAGAAAAGCGCACCACACAGAAGCCTACCACTAAGATTGAGTTGGGACTTTCAGCTAAGAAAATATTAGCCAACACTAAGATTGAGATAACCTTGGAAGATTTCTGCCGCAAAAGTCCAGCCTTCCAAAGCCAAATGCACGTTGCAATATCAGATACCCAGAAACAAAGAAATCAAGAAGTCATGTTATCAGGATACGGCGCACCCCACGTAAATGGAACAGTGGATGGTGTACCTACCAAGATTATCCTTGATGGCAGTGCCTACACCAACATTATCTCCATCCACTTCTTGGAGAAAATTGGAGTTGAAGAAATACAAACAAGATACCAACAATACCTTATGGCTGACGGTACCATCTCTCCTTGTTTTGGAGTATTAGATGACCTAGAACTAGAAATTGAAGGAGTTGCAACACGTATCAGTGCCTCTGTATTTGACCACAAACAGGTCAATTTGTTACTGGGACGTGAGACCTTAAAGGAATTGAAGATCACTACACATTATTAATATGATCATTGGACCATTAAGCGTGATGGTAAAATCACTAGACTCCTGGTATCATACAAAAACTCAGACAATGAGCACAGCAGCGTTTTCCTATGTGAAGTGGACCTGACACATGTCAAGAATAATTTCCTTACCACAGAGCAATTTTCAAAATTACAAGAGCTGGTCAACAAGTTCATAACCCAGTTCATTACCGAGGAAGAAGATATCCCCTTGGCTAATGTAGGTAAACATGCCATCAATACAGGGGAGACAAAGCCCATTGCCAGAGCAGCCTACCGCCTTCCTAAACATTGAGAGGAGTTTGTCAAGACTGAGACTGAAAGAATGCTTAGACAAGGTCTCATTGTACCAAGTACGTCTCCTTGGTTGTCATCACTAGTCATTGTCCCTAAGAAGAATGGTAAGCTCCAAATGTGTGTAAATTATATCCCGGTGAACGCGGTGACTACAAATAACAATTACCTGCTGCCTCTCATATTGGATATATTTCCTCATTTGATGGATGTAAATGGTTCTCAAATATTGATCTCTTCTTGGGCTACTATCAACTGGAGATGGACCCAGCCAGCCGTGAGAAAACAGCCTTTGTAACCAAAGTGGGCCAGTACAAATTTACACAAATGCCCTTTGGTTTATCAGGCGCACCAAGAACCTTTCAGCAAACTATGGATCAACTATTTTGGAATGTCAAAGGAAGCTTTGTAACTGTGTATCTGGACAATATCACTTTTTTCCAAGTCCTACAAAGAGCACTTAGAGTATCTTGCCATTTGCTTTCAGATTATAAAAGACGCTAATCTAGGAATGAATGCAGCTAAAAAAATTGTAAGTTCCAGAAATCAAGATCCTTGGTCACATAATCTCCAAAGCAAGTAAACACCCAGATCCAGACAAGCTAGTTGCAGTACAGAACTGGCCTCAACCCGCAAACGCACACCAGATCCAATTGTTCCTGGGCACCACTGGTTATTACCAAAAGTTTATAAAAGACTATAGCAGGATTTATGCACCTTTGTTTGCTTTAACAAAGAAGGGCACTGAATTCCTGTGGACCCAGGCCCAAGAAGATGCATTTGTCACACTCTGTGAAGCCCTGTCATCTGACTCCGTTTTGGTACACCCAAACTTTGCTGAACCCTTCCACATATTTAGTGACACTTGCAACATTGCTGCTGGAGCAGTTATTTTCCAACTAAAGGATGGTCAATACTGCCCCATAAAGTATATGTCAAAGAAGTTTTCAGGTCCAGAAACTCGGTATTGCATCTACAATAAAGAAGTTCTAGCTGTAGTCCTAGCCCTCCGCAAGTTCTGTTTCTATGTCTTGGGACATGATTTGACAATCCACACAGACAATCTTGCTGTCAAATATATTGTCAACAACCCCAACCCAAATGGGAGGCTAATCCAATGGTTATTTTAATTGATGGAGTATCAGTTCAAGATCAATCACGTACTGGGTAAGCAGAATTTAGTAGCAGACGGCCTGTCCAGACAATTTGCAGAGGCGTTTCTTAGAAAGCCAATGGGTGAAGAGATGGAACATCAACTGAAAATTATCTTTGACTTCCTTGCCTATGGAACCATACCAGAATACTTGAAAAAGTCCAGACAATTCTTTATCAAGTGCTCCAAATATACCACAGTTGGATCCAAGATGTACAAGAAAACCCCTTTCAGTCTACTATGGATTCCACTCCCAAGCCAACGTAAGCCTGTATTAAAAGAAGCCCACAAAGGATCAGGACATTATGGACAACAAACAACTCTGAACCAACTCAAACACAGATACTGGTGGCCCACAATGTTCAAAGAAGCAATCCAGCACGTAAAATTCTGCATTCCATGCCAGAAATTTGACAGAGAAATGGGCAAGCCAAACCCCTCAACCCAATAATTGTAAGTGGACTATTTGAACTTTGGGGTTTGGATTACATAGGACCCCTCCCAGTATCCAGATCAGGGAACAAATACATAATTGTTGCCACCAAATACTTCACAAAATGGCCAGTAGCCAAACTCCTTCCTGAAGCCACTGCAGATGCCACAGCCAAGTTTCTGTACAAAGACATTTTCACATGATATGGCCCACCTAAGCAGATAATTGCAGATAAAGGTTCACACTTTCAAAACAAAACCATTGAGCTATTCACCAAAGAAGTTCAAGTTGCCCACAAGTTTGCTACACCCTGCAACCCTCAGTGCAACGGGTTAACCAAGAGATTCAACAAAACTCTGATCCAATCCCTATAAAAATGCACTGACTATCAACCAAGCAACTGGGACACTCAGCTAGCAAGTGCCCTCTGGAATTATTGGTCCTGCATCCACCCCTCAACCAACCAGATCCCCTACAAAGTGATGTTTGGAGTTAAGTTCACATCCCCTGCTAATGTTCAAGGACTACCCCAACCAATCAAAACAGCTTTCCTACAAGAAATCCTCACAAACACCCATGAAGCAATAATCAAACAAGCTGAACAGATGAAGACCCGCCACAACAAGGAACTCAAGAAATTTGTAGAGTTCAAGATAGGTCAGCCCATACTACGCTTTCAAAATAACCTGGCCAATATTCATTCAAAAAAGATTATTGCCAAATGGTTGGGCCCTTTCATTGTTGTAGAAGTAGCACCCAATCATAATTACCGCCTTGCTGATATGGATGGAGTCCTTGTACCTGGAATTGTCAATGGATCTTGCCTTAAAGTCTTTGAAAGACTTATTTAGAAGAGGCAGTGTTATGAGGTCATTGGTGTCACATCATTTAACCTGCTAAATGCAAACAAGCAGTTCACTCAAATGCCCAAACCCACCCCATCCCTACCATACAAAAATGACTTATTCCCCAAGCAAGCCATTCAATTATATAAACTTGATTCCCTCAAATATCTCAGATATCATTAAATCTGTATTTGTCTTATTTAGTATCTTTATTCAATCAAACTGTACAGCCTTTTTATCCACAGTCAAACCTTAATCTAACTGAAGTTATCCTGAAAATTGTGTTATTGCATTTTCTGGTTTTTACAGTATATAGCCATGAAAATTACTTAGAATTTCTAAAGAAGGATTTATCATAATGTTATATGCTTCAAATCACAAAAAATGAAATTACTATACTATCCAAGGCTGAATCAAGAGAAATTGTAGCCCAAAACTAGTCTAAAAGCATAGATAAGACATAGTTACAATATAAAATATAAAATTTTAATTATTTTTTATGGACATACAAAACCATAACCAACATCTACCACAAGAAAAAAGCAGTGTAGTGTCAAGGAACTAACCCTGGGCAGCCAGCTCATCATAATCTGGGATCAGACAGGACAGGACAGGCAGGCAGATCCCACCAGAGGATTGACACTTACTTGAAAAGGTATAGCATATATTTTTCCACCCAAGACCACAGGCTAGAAGCTTGGATGATAGTGTCAATCACCCTTAATAGATTGATGTACACTATACCAAACATCTTGTTGGAATTGCCTAGGGGGGTTCAGAGGCAGACATGAATGTTGGTTTGGGGGTGAGAAGCAGTTCCATGTTCAGTTGGTAGTGTCATGTATATACTTTTTGGAAGGATATAAAACAAGATAAAGGGGAAAATAAAGAAGAGAGTGCTACTTTATTGATTTGAGTTTAGAGTATTAACAGCATCATGAGAAGCCACATGCTGTTCATGTACGTCATGGTAGTCATGAGGCTTGTCCAAGTAATGTTTCATTTAGGACTCAAAAAGTTGTTTCCATATTAAAATGGTCATTGATAAGAGTATCACCAACTTAATTATTTGTTAGGAAACTACTTGGGAAATTACTTTCTTGAGAGGGAGTAATCAAAGATGCTGTGACATCTTCCTCTGGGGTGCTGGAAGGTAGAACCTTAGGAATTTTCTTGAGAGGTTCAGGGATTAAGGCTTGGTATCAATCCAGTTTTGCATTAGAGACAAATGGCTGTGAGTTACGCTGTGCTTTCCTTGCCTTTCATAGGCAGAGTTGATCATGATGCATGAGTTTTAACTCATTGCATGCACCAATTACTTTCATGAGGTAGGTGTTGTTTGGTTTGACTTCCATGCAAATTCCTGGTCCTCTTAATTTGTTTCAAACTTATGCAGATCATGGTTGACAACCCAGATCTTGTCTCTGACATTTTATTATTCCTGTTTGATAGGGATTACTTCTCTCCTAACTCTTTTATTTTCTTTGATCTCTTGACCTTTTCTGGCATATTGTACATGAGGATCATTTTCAGTTGGTACTTTATTAGGTAAAGGTAAATGGGCCCTAACTTAATACTAACAATGAAGGGCTTATGCCCACAGACAAGTTCATACAGGCTTTTGCCTGCATTGTGGTTAACTTTTGTTCTGCACACCATAAGTGCTGTGGGTAACATGTCAACCCAAGCTTTTGGATTGTTAGCAGATAACTTGCTGAGGGCCTCCAATAATGAGTTGTTTAGTTTTTCCACTCATCCATTTGCTTGAGGGTGATACGGGATGGCTGTGATGTGTTTTACCCCATTATTGGCAAGGTAGATATTGTGTTGACAGACAAATGCTCAGTTCCTTCATCAGTGAGCAGAATGCTAGGTTTCCCAAACTTAGCTATGATTTCTTTCCCAATAAACTGCCTCACATCATTGTCTCTGTGTTCCTTAATGGCTTTTGCCACAGGCCATCTGGTTGCATAGTTGATAGCTGTTATGATGTACTTTTTACCTTTGTTTTTGCCAGACATTGGCCCCACAACATCTAGTGACCTCACATTGAAGTGT